>JAZKJV010007425.1:0-287812 GCA_037367405.1 Ottelia alismoides | reverse complement strand
TTGAAGATGTGTCAGTTTTTGTGAAAGCTGCTTCACGTATGCCAGATACCTCACATGAAAATAAGAGAGAGAAAGAATGTGTGTGTGCAAGAGTGACACGAAAATAATCAAAAATAAAAACAAGAATATATATGCTAAGAAGAAGAAAAATAAAATAAATAAATACAAGAAAATAAAATGGAAAATGTATAGTGATCGTGCTCGGGAGTCAGACTACCTGAATATGTGGAATACCTAATTCTAAATTTTCTAAACAAAAACCTAAGCCATTTTCCTCCTAAACAACGATGCCATCTGATTAATACAAAAAATCATTTGTTAATTCACAAAAGAAGAAGAATTAATTACGTGAGAATGTAAATATGTCGTTTGTGTTGTAGTCACGTAATAGCGATCAATCAAGAAATAACCACTTAATTTATTAATCAAATTTAATATGTTTATTTAGCTTGGGAAAGCCCCAGGGTCGAACTGAAAGAGGTAAAGGAACAATCTAGGTTTAAGTCTATTAAAATTGATGCACGGTTTTCGAGGCAGTTTTTTTTGTATTTTTAGTGCAATTTTTTAACGCAGATACAAATGCGGGTCAATTTTAATGACATGAAAATTATTGTCAATTAAACGATGTCAAAAAATTATGAAACGTGGCCTAGATATGAATAATGATGAAATCAACGATTTGCATTTTTTTGGAATTTTAGGAAGCAATAGTAATATTTAGTGAATTAAATGATCCAAATAGTGTTAATCACAATAAGTAATTGAAATAAATATTAAATATACTTATTTTCAAGGAATGAAATTATATAAGATATATCACGATGTGATCTAGCTTAGAAAAATACTACCTAAAAATGTGATGTTGAATACCTATTAAAAATTAATTATCGTGAAGCATAAAATAAATTTTATAGAATAAAATATGCAAGCATATGCAATGATTTTAAAGCACAAAATAGAATGCAACTAAATCTATTATTGGTGAATTTTTGGCAATTGTTCGAGCAGTGGTTAATTATTTATAAATTTCATAGCATAAAATGAGTAAAATATGCAAGACTCCACAAAAACATTAATCGGTAATAAACCAGGGAGCAACAAAATATGGGGCATATGCCACACAACATAGAGATATAGTTGCACCACAAACATGCAATTTTTGAGTGATAAAATATGCAAGAATGAGGTTCAAAATTGCAAGAGAAACCGGGGTCCTGATTACAAAATACAATAAGGAATGAGTCAAAAGTTGTAGTACAAGGGCATATGAGAGATTACCCAGAACCCTCGGGGGATTCCTTGAAAGTTACCCAGCAGGTCACGTGCACCTCACGTGACCTCTAGGTTTCTAGAGCTGGATGCAAATGTGGCAGAATGGCGGAGTGAGGGGGCTCATTGCAATATTAACCCCCACAAGCATGTTGTCGCACGTGATGGCCCCTAACAGTGGCTTGTGGGTGGGGTAGCCGATGAGAGGAGGGTTGTCGGAGGAAGCAAGGTGGAGTACCTCCCTCCTGGAGCTTTGGTTGTCGGTGATGGAAGCGCAAGGCGAAGGAACCCCTGGAGTCGAGGCTATTGAGAAATAAGCGCACCTTGTCAAGGCGAGGGGTGTCGATGGAGAAGAAAGAATGCTTGGCGGTGAAGACGACTCCCGAATCTAGTCAGAAGTGTCGGTGGAGGTGTAAACGTTGTCGTAGACGAGTGGGTCGATTAACTGGAGGGCGACGAAGCTCCTGGAAGAGGATCTCCATGATTGATGTCGATGGAGAGGCCAAGGCGGAGGTGCGTGGTGATGTCGTTGGTGTAGAGATGGCCTGGAGTGGTGGTCGATGGAGATGATTGGGTGCAACATGCATTGTCGCGGGCAGAGAACCACTTGGATGAAAGCGAAGCTCTAGAAGGCGGAGCTGACAGAGGTGTGCAGGCGGATGGTGATTGAGTGGTGAACAGATGTGAGGTGGTTGTTGGCTCGACGACCGAAGCTGGAGCAAGGAGGCAACAACTCGAGGAGCATGGTACTGCAACGAGGAACCAGGCCTTGGATCACGTCGTGGTTGAGGCGATGACGTGCTGTCACCACCGACGCTCCCTCTAGTCATGTGCAATCGACGGGTTATTAGCTCCAGTGGTGGGGATGGAGTTAATTAGGGGAGGAGCAACGGTGTCGAAAAAGGAAGGCGACGAGGTGATTGATGATGGAAGAGGAAAGTGACGAGGATCGGGGAGGGGATCACTGATGGATGTGTATGGTAGTGATAGAGATGGAGATCACTAGATAAAGGGAGCGAGATTCAATGAAGGTGGTGACACAGTGGCTTGATTTGGACGGTGATGGCCAGTCGGATTGGGAATCAAGGGAGGCGGCGAAGTATCCCGATCTGGAAGGGGCGATGATTGGGGGAAGAAGGAGAAGCACCGTGGCCATCCGATCGGTCGAGATCGTACGTCCACGATGAGGCCTTATTATATTATTTTTAATTTTATTTTTTAATTTTAATTTTTGTTATAAATATATATATATATATACACACACAGAAATGGTGACACGTGACGGCTCTAAGAGCGGCCACGTCTCACTCCCAGAAAATTCAAAAAGTAAAAGAAAAGAAAAATAAAAAAGAAATAGAAAATGACCTCTGATCGAAAAATTTTCTTCATGAAAGTTGCTCGTCTCGATGAAGTCTACATTGTTTAGAATAAACCTAATCAAAATAGGTCATTTGCATAATGCAATATTCTGGGTGGCACTCTATGTACATAAAATATCTTGATTTTTGGGTTTTAAGTTTTTTTATCATTTTAAATAATATTAAATAAGAAAAAATATGATAAAATCAAAGGTGAATATTTACACTTTAATTTTTTCGGATTTGTATCAATTAAGAAAACAAAGCAATAAAATAAAGTACAATAAAGATGACTTTTGTATAGACTATTAGTGAATTATCATACTGCATTTTAATAAAATTTTTGTTAAAGAAATTAAATGAAAAAGAATAAAATAAAAAGAGTCAAATATGTACATAAAATAATAGGTGAAATCGTGTAAATTACACAATGTACAAAAGAGGCCCAAAAACCAAACTTTCACATATGAACTCTGATTCACTTGAAGTTGGTCTTGTTTTGAAGGTAATTGAATGTACATTAGTTCACAGTGAGTAGGATCAAATCTAACTTTGTATGAAGAAGATATCAACGTTTTAGTCTAATTATCCTAAAATTAGGGTTTAGATTTATGGACCACTTATTTCTGTTAGTGATTTTTTTGTATTTTCATTTATTCTTGTTAATGATATGTACACAATGGAGGTAGTTTCAGGTGATTTGAAGTTAGCATGAGTTAATTAAAAATTAGAGAAGTTGTCTTATTTTAATGGTCAATTGGGTTGGGTTAGATTCTTATTTTATGCAATTATGCATAATAAATGTGAATGTTATCTACACATGCATGATTGCTAAATATGCAAGATAATTGATAAAATGTAGATGAATTTTAGGGAACTGAGCTTAATTAATCTATTCTAGAGTTATGAATCACATATCCATCACTTGTTGGTCAACTATACCCACACCTAGGCCTAGATGTGTCATAGCGTTGACCTCATTTCTTCTCCAATTTATCTCGCTTGCTCCTTGCATTTTTTAGGTTTGATTCCTTTTACAAATTTGTTCCACATTAACTGGTCTTTCATGCCCTAGTGATTTCTCGAACAATGGAGCATCGATGCACTCACAAACCTTGATCGAAGTCATCTACCTATTTAGTTTTGACTCCGTCCTCCATTGATCAGTCTTGCCCATTTTCATCCCCTTTTCTATTCATCTATAGCATTCCCAGTAACAATGGGTGCATCTCATGAGATCTAGGTGCAGAGAAGGAGGCAAAGAGACTAGATCCAAGGCTCGTTGGTCTTGCTCAGGCGAAGGTACTCTGCTCCATGTCTCCCCAATTCGAACATCTCTTTTTCTTGCCTTTCAATTCGTAGCACTAGCAGTAGTATAGTTTAACTTTTTATTCATTTAATTTCACCTCTTATTCTATAAAATAAAAAATTGTAGTTCGTCGGAGATGATGCTCCGACCACATTCTCCACTGTTCCAGTCTCTATCTCGACTCGACGACCACCACATCATCTTCCCCTATGCATTTGAACCTCTAGCACCCCTTCATTCCCCCTAATCTTGCACAGATAAGTATATAAATGTATCCACCTCTATTGCATGTTGGAGACCTCCTCCTTGCTCATCCTCTCTTATTTTTCTGCCAAATCGAGCCTCGTACCCTCCTTCCTCTTGTGTGATACTAACATGCAGGTACTGGAGCTTGAAGACCCCTTTTGGGTTTATTTTTGCTCGGTCAGAGTTATTCCAGGAATTTTGCCTTTCCAACCCTTAAAGGACCCCATCGATGACCTCTTTGAGCATCGTAGATGACGCGGAGGAGCACCAGCTTCATTTTGAGATACTTGGGAGCCACCCAGTTGATCGGAGCTGACCAAGTGCACGGATCGAAGCTCTCCTAGCCAAGCGTTCTTCCCTATTCTTCCAAGTGTGCTCCCAAACGTCGGATCAAGATCCATCCCAAGGTGCAACAACTGTTGTTCGATCTTGCCAAGCCCATCCGTCAAATCTGTAGGAGATCTAATCTATGACCTTCATCCGTGAAGCATCATCGATCATTCGTTGTGAGTCACGTGTATAAGTGGCACTGCAACTGCCATCCATTCGTGCCTATTGGGGGTATATTGCATACTCCTACCTCTTTTTATACTTTCCTTTTAATCCATAAACTTTCAATTATAGTTCACATATTCTTGTAATGTTTACTCTTAGGACATAAGTTTACCATATTTGTACTTTAGTCCAATCCGCATTACCTCATGTGCCTGTGCACGTGAGGGGACAGAGTATTTTGTGAGGACACCCCTCCGGCTTTGTGTTATTATTTGGTCAAAGGATTTTAAATATAAGTGTAATATTTTCGTGAAAAAGTGTAGCATGATATGCAACTTTTTGGATATTGCAAACACACCCCTATTAGTATGTTTATTATTGATATATTTGGGATTTTTGCATGTATGTCCCTAGAGTTTGGTAGGATGTTCTGATATGAATTAAAACTTTATCTAAATTGCATTTAGGTCCCAACCAACACATTTAATTTTATTCCTTGTATTTTAATTATTAAATAAAAGCATTTTGTATCTAGAAAGTATTGGAAAATTATCTTAAGCACTTGAAACCTTTTAAATCACATATATTTTCTTGAGGTAATTAAAATTAATTTCCTATTTATAAAAATATAAAACAGTGTCTCTTATTTACATTTAAAATTATAAAAATATTTTGAAAATTCCAAAAGAATCATGTGTATTTATTTATGGGAATTTGATTTTTTTAACCCTTTTATTTTGTAACATATTATAAAAAATTCCTAAAAATCGGAGAGCACGGAAACCTCATAAAAATTCTAAAAATTCGTAGAAAAATCAAATTATACATTTTAAGTTTATGATTTTTCTTTAGACTATTTAAAAATCAAGAAAATTGAGATTGGACTCAATGTGATTTGATTGGTATTTATTAAGTCCATTTCAAAATCCCTAATTTATTTTTTGATTTGTTTAAAATCCATAAGTATTCTCAGTAATTATATAAAAATTACTAAAAATATAGAGAAATATTAAAAACATAAAAATATTTTACTTTTTTTTACTTTTTGACTATATATAATTGTAATTACAAATATAAAACCTTATATATAACTTATATATTATTATTATATATTATTATATTTATTATTAAAATTTTAAATACCTCTAAATACTAAAAATCCCTTAAAAAAGGATTGTTCTTATTTGTATTTTTGTTAATACATATATTTTTTATATATCATGTATATTACGAATATTAAACCTTATTATATATTAAAATTAAACTAAAAAATAGAAAATTATAGAAAGAAATAAAAATTATGAAATCAAAAATATAAAAAATTAAAAATAAAAATTCTAAAAAAATTAGTAAAATATTATAAACCCTCAAAATTTTAAAAGCCCTATAAAAGCACAAAAACACATTTGTTGTATTTCTTCTTGATTGTCAATTTTTCTACATATCCATGTTGCTCCTTTGTGATTCGACCCCAACATTTGCGTACTATGCATACTTATTTGTAGGGTATAATAAATTTTAGCTCACTTGTATTTATTGCTTAATCGTAGTTGTGGGTTAATTGTTAATGAGAGATTGAGATACCATCCAAGTACTGTGAGAGATGTCGATACATCTATTGTCGGACCTAACTTGTCGGGCACTACAGACCCTCTAAGACCAGACATTAGGATCCTTTGTCAAAATCCCTCTCATCAGTCGGCTTAGCGCTGATTCAAGATCATCCAATCACATCAATTGGATGATGCATGTTATCTGAGGTCCTTCTCCACCGCACACAGTGGAGGTGGGGTTGTGCTCCGACGATGCTGCTAAGTTCCGTCGTGCTCTTATGATAAGGTAAAGGATCGGAGAACATTCCTAGAGGTCTAGCGATGATGGGAGGAGGTTGATGAAGCTTGGCCTATGATCTAATCACCCAGATAATGTATCCTTCCAGTGGTGGAGATGATGATAGGGAAGGTTTTGCATTTCTGTCCAATGAAGCCCCTGCAAGGTTAGACAATAGCCGAATCTCTATTGATGTATTTGGAGTGGTTTGAGTTTAGGTGAGGTTTTGAAGATGGAGAATAGAGTGGAACCCATGTAGGTCTTTTCCTTGCAGGAGGAAAACAAAGATCGAGGCAGTGGTGATGGTGGAGCAGATGATTGTAATGTCAAATGGATGAGAAAAAATGAGAGAGGTGTAGCGAAAATGAGGAGTTGATTAGATATGAGCGAGAGTGTGTGTAGAAGATGATTTTAAAAAAAGAAATCGAAATTGGGGATGAACTGGGACTTACTTGAGAAAATAAGAAGAAGACAAAGGATGAATAACATGTTTAGGATGAGGAACAAGGACATCAAATCGTCGCTTCACTGATGCGACAGAGTCGAAAGCTCAAACAGAGCCTATCAACATCATGATACACCCCAACTTGACTGAGGATCTCACATAGAGTCTTCTATGTCATCGCACTCAAGCTCTCTCGCAAACTGTTACTTAGGAAGAGGATAAGGCTCATAGAAATCTTGTTTGAATGGGGGATGACGACTCTGGAAGGCAAGTGGTTTTCTTGGTGGTTTCAACCACCAGGAATTGGTGATGGGAGTTAGGATTAGGGAAGTTAGGAGGTTAGAGCGGAAGGTAATGATCAGGGATAGAAGTTAGGGGTGTTAGTTGGTTGGGATGAAGGTTGGATACATTAGTAAAATATGGAGAAGGAGGTTACCTTGCTTCGTAGCACTGGGAGGAAGATGGGCAGCGGTTGAAGATGCACATCGACCATTGGATCATGCGATCCAACGGCTGCTATTACGGCACATAGAAGAACAGGGGTTGCTTGATCACCAGATCAAGCGGCTAGGAGTGAGGTGGATTGGAGTGAATCAGGGTCATATGATCTAAAGATCAGACAATCCTAAATGAATGCATAGCGAAGTAAAGAGACATGCCATGTGGTTGAAGCTAAAAGAGCCACATGGCCCAATGGAATAATTAGAAAGTAAAAAAATAAATAATAAATAATTAGACTAGGAACTATAAAAAGTGTTCAACATGAAAATTGTAGATCTCGATGAGATCTACAACTTTTGTGTAGAACTCAAAGAAAGAATACATATTATTATTAAAAACACTATGCCAATTTTTATAGGATTTTTAATAATGAAAATACATAAAATAATCGCACTATATATATATGTATATTTACAACACAAAGAACAATTATTAAGAGTCAATGATTAATGTTAATTATTTTCAAGGAATGAATTATTAACTGAAATTAATTAATGGTTAATTAATTATACAAGAGGGATAATTAATGGAATCTATGATGATGAATGATGAACTGCAAAAATGCCTCTTTAGTAATCTAATAGTGTAATATATGAGGTAAAATACGATTGATCTAAGATCATAACTTCAAATATGTGGAAATTATTTTACTTGGTAAGTATACCAAGGTCGAACTCAGGGAACATTGATTTTTAGTTGCATGATTTTAAATTAATTCAAGTAATGGTAATCAACTAATAGCAATGTTAATTCTTGTATCAGAAAATATAACAAAGGGAGTGCAAATGAAAGAAAATGCAAATAGACAAAGAGAAGGGAAGCACATGATCCATGACTAAGATTTTAATCCCAATAGTAGTGATAAAATCCTCAAAATGAATGTACATATCAAAAGAACATATTCAAGAAATAATTATCAAGGTATAATTCAAGATAAGGACAAAAAGTCAATTTATTCCTGCAAAATAGATCATTGATAATTTTCATAAATAATATATGTCCCCAAGATTCGATCATCAAAGAATGATCAATAATTTCAAGGAAATAAATCTAATCAATCTCCTCGATTCAACCCTTAGAAAAATAACTCTAGTATCACCAAATCCAATTAAAGATCCATCAATTGGAAGCTTACATAGTAGATCTAGATCATCAAATAATAATCACCACTAAAGAACCTTTGATCTGTTCACAAATTATGTAAAATGATTGAGCACGAAATAAGCTTTAAAATGACTTATTATGTGCAGAAATCAGAGTTCAAATGGGAAAGCTATGATTAAATGAAATGTCAGGGGTTAAAATGCAATAAAAGTAAATAGTTTTCTCTCAAAAAGGCCCCTGAAGGACTTATCTACAAATATCAAAACTCTGGGAGGCCCTGTCACAATTTTTCCAAGAATACGCATGTGTTGCACATGAATTTACTGGTGAGGACCTATGCGTGATTTTATGGAGATGTAGGGAGCTAAGTGCAATTTGCCCAATGATGCGCGTGCACTGCACGTACGTCCTGAGGTGGGGGCCACTACACAATTTCCTCCAAAACTAGGGGGGTTGGTGCAATTTGCCCCCAAGTACACACGTGGCACATGCGTCTGGAGGCTCTGCGGCATGATTAGAGGTTTGGAGCCTTGAGGCTCCACGTAGCGATCATTGGAGGCTTGTGTGGAGCTTCGCATCCATGGTTGGGGCGCGGCACCCGAAGCACTACGTGGCAGGTGATAGTTCTTTGAAGGTATCAAGCCTCGAGGCATAGTGTGAGGCTCATGGGTGGTGGTCAATGTGGCCGGTGCAGGGCCATTGGATCAGGGGTTATCCTCCAGATCCAATAGTATATGGTCGTCGAGGCTCCTGCCGGTCCAAACGAGGTAGAGGGCGGCTGAGCATGGCAGAGGTCGGCAATGAAGGAGATGGGCCCGAGAATTGAAGTGAGGTGATGCACAGAGTCTGATGTGCGGTAGAAGGCGGTGTGATGCTCCAAGAGGTGGAGGAGCACATGCGAAGCTGCTAAAAGATGGAGGAGGAATGGTTGAGGATGGTCTCCTAGGGAGGAGGAGCAATGCTTGACTTCGATCTTTGATTTAGGAGGCAACTTTGGTGCCCTCAAGGCTTGACAGTCTCCGAGGAAGAAGCAGTAGAAGAGGGCTACTCCTCTGGATTACACCACACGAGAAGTCGTTGTCGGAGAGGAGATGACACTGTCACAACCTTCCCTTCTCGATCTCTCTCTGCTAATTAGTAGATGGTAATGAAGGGAGCGATGTCTATGGATTTATAGGGTAGGAGAGTAGAGGTTAGTAGTGGAGCGGGAGAGGAGATGTCTAACGACCATGCAGAAGTAGAGGAGGCACGGGGAACGATCGACAGGGGAGGGAAAGGAAACGTGGAGAGGGAGGAAGGGGAAAGGCACGTGTAGAGCAAGTGCTTGGAAAGGGGAGAGGAGGCACGTGCGTTGCTTGTGCAGGAGAGAGATGAAGGGAGGGTCACGTGCTAGGCACATGACCTATTAAGATCTGGAGAGAGAAAAAGGTGAGGGGGAGAGAGAGAGAAAGAGAGGGAAGAAGAAGAGGGAGAAAAGGAAAAAAAGAAAAATAAATTAAAATTAAAATTAATTAAAGTAAAAAAATAAAATAAAGGATTAAAAATAAATAAAAATAGTAAAATTAAAAAATGAAAAGACATAGTAAACGGAGTTAAATGAAAAAGTGGTAAACATGAAAGTTGCTCGTCTCAACGAGATCTATAGCTTTTTGAAGGACCCAAAATCAAAAGAGATCAACTGTACAAAAAGTATTTTTGGTGGCACTCTATAGATAATAAAATATCGTATTTTTGCATTTTGTGATCTTTTTATATTTTTAATTTGATTTTAATTAGTGGATTAATTTATATACTATATATACATACTTAATCTAATTTTTATGGATTTTTTATAGGTTAGAAAAGGATAAAATAAATTCAACAAAGATAAAATATCTACAAAATATACAATGTCTGATATTTTTGATTTCTTTTAATTTTGCTCTTTTTATGGTTTTTAATTCTTGATGCCATGTTAGATAATTAATCAAAAAATAATTTAGAGAAAGAATTGGGTTAAAATAATTGATTTGTGTACGTAAAATAATAAGCTCAATTATGATAAAATTAAGGTTACTTATTTATAGATTTTAATCCTTAATTTAAGCACAATTATGAATATTACTTAATTGATTTAAGGGATTTAATTGGTGATTTATTAAGGGAATTTTACGAAAAAATCCATATAAAGTAGATGCATGATGGATTCATCAATAAATCGGAGGTTTATCACTTTAGAGTAAGGATTGCCATCTATTTCTCAGGTTAGAGATCTTGATAATCACTTGATGATGTGGTTGAGTCCTCAATCTAACACTTTAGATTTTCAACCCTACACTAGCCTCTATGATCCAACCTTTGGATCTACCATTGTACGGTATCAAGATGTCCACGGAACATAATCCTAATTGTACTATGGGTTTTATTATGCATACTAGTTATTCTTCATTTCAGATTAATGAGTGATCTACAATAACTTTTATTGAATAGTGGCTTGTTATGGGCTCACATATCCCACAATATCCCACTAGCATAAAGAGCCATTAATGGGATAATCTTTAAACCCACACCCATGTGCTAATCAATAAGACAATAGCTCGTTCAGATCATTAGTCACTCTATCCCGAGAGACTATGTCAAGTCCTTTTACTGACTTGCATATCCCATGGTAACATGACTCACATCTAATGCAAATGTTGCATCTTATGCAATTGATACTCAATCTTGCTAAAGTAGTCATAGTGCCTTGCATTGCTAGTTTTAGCCTTTGGCACTATAATTAAATAGTTATTACAACATGTAAGGGACTCATATTATCCTTATCATAATTCCCTTATGCCTGGAGATCTCTATCGTCTTAGATTGAGATATAGTTTTAAGTCTTTTAAGGTATTTGTAGATAAGACTTTGATATCACTATATATAAAGTCTTAAGTTATTGAAGATGCTTTTATCACTATAATTAAGTTCTTTATCTCTATAATAGGATTGGTAATAGTTTAACACTCCCATTACATGGTAGAGATCTCGCTTTTGTATATATATGGCACATACCATGCTTCCCGTAACTGATGCACAAGGGCATGCAACCTTAACATTCACATCCTCTTCAATTTAAGGCGCTATCATTTTAAATAGTTGATGAATCTGTGATTTATCGCTCTAAAAGATGAAAATGGAGCTTTGTTCCTAAATAATTAATTGCATTTATCCATTTAATTTGCATTATTAGCATTCATGCATGCGTATATAATATCCACATTGTAACATTCATAATTGCATTTATAAGAAGCCATAAATTCTGTATAATATACACATACAAAATCTCATAATTTTCCATATTTTTAATTATTTTTCACTAACTCCAAATAAAGTAAAATCAACTTTGTTGTGTACATATTATTAACCTTAATAAATGAAAAATATCAAAAAAATACTAACTTACATAATTTCTCAATAAAGCCAAACCCCTGTTTGAAGACAAAAGTCCACAAAGTCCAATATCTCTCACATACAGACTTATATAAACCCCTATTCATTTTTGGATTAATATACATTTAATTATCTACAAAACAATACCAAATTCAAAAGAATCAGGTGTTCATTTGTGAAACTTGGGTTTGGGACTTTATTGTACATTGTATATATTGATTAATTTTCCCTTGTTATTTTATGTACATAATTAAATCTTTTTATTTTATTTCCATTTAATTTATTTTCTTTGATTTATGTATTAACAAAATATGCAAAATTCAAATCAAATTTAACTTAAAATCAAATAAAATGGACCATTTTGAGTTTGCATATAGAGTTTATATATTTGTCTCTCTTCTTTTATTTCTTTTTTCTAAATCATAAAAATACAAAAAAATTAGATTAATGCGTAAATATTTTTTATATTTTATTTGATTATATTTTGAATTTTTATCTAATTTTAAAATCACAAAAAGTTTCAAAACCTAAAAATGAGTATTATATGTGCATGAAGTGCCGCCAACTATACACTTTGTAGAAATTATTTCTTTTGGTTTTAGTCCCTTCACGAAAGTTATAGATCTCATCGAGAAGAATAACTTCACTAAGAACATCTTTTTATTTGACATTGTTTACTATTTTATTTTGAATTTTATTTTATTTTATTTTCTGATTTTTGTGGGACCAACACGTGGCCGCTCTTGGAGCCACCACGTGCCCCCATCTCTTCACTTAAGTCACCCTCATCCTGGGCCATTGGATGAGGTACCTTTTAATCCAACGACCCCAATTAATTCCCTCTTTTTATTATTATTTCCTTTTCTTTTCATTTTCTTTTAATTTCTTTTATTCTTTCTTGCGACGTGGCATCTTTTGGGCCCTTCGATTAAATACCGATCATATAGAGGAGGCTTCTTCTTCCCCCTCTTCTTATGCCTGAATCCACGAAGAGGCCCTCACACATCCAACTTCACCACATCGTCCGCCTCTTCCCCGACTCCTCTACCTCCGTCACCTCGTTCTCCACGTACCCATGCCTCCACCCTCATCGTGCAACCTTAACCGTTCCTCTTCCACAACCCAAGACATCACCACCGTATTGAATGATCTGCCATATTGAGAGCAAAAACCCCGAGCTCTACCTCTCCTCGGTGATAGAGAGCAAAGAGAACCACCATCAAGTGAGAACACAACCCTTTACCGATGAGATCCAAGGGACCTCCATTCCTTGTCATAGATTATTCGCGAACTGCTTAGCTCAGGCTGAGCTAAGCCCTCTAGCGACGAACCGTGGAGCTCTAAGATTCCACTTCCCTAACACTCCTCCATCTCTCCCTATCCTCCAGGTAATCGTCCTTTCCTTGTATTCTTCTTCTTATTTTCGATCTTTATTGTCTAATTCTTCTCCTTCTGCATTTCTTCCTCTTCTTTTTCACTATATGACTCTCCAATTTCTTCCTTCCACCTTCACCTATGATTCCTTCGTCCCCAAATCACACTCATCCTTTGATTACACCCAAACCCCACTACACGTCAGAGCAACAACCTCCATTTTCATACTATCCATCATCCCCATATAATCCTCCTTCTCTGTCACATCTTTCGTGTTGATCCTTGTTAAGCTTTACACAAGCTCGACTCCTTATGGTCCTCACCTTCTACGCATACCATACCTCTACCTTGTCCAACCCCATTCAAGCATTCTCAATGATAGACATTGATTGTGGCTCAATCGAGGCATTGCAAGCAGAGTAGAGGCTTCACTATATCCTCCAAGAGAGGCTTCCTTTGCTCCTTAACCGAGCTTCTCTCAATGCCACCCGCAACACCGTGCTCCACTCCTCCTCGCATAGTCTTATCTTCTCTTGACTGTCATTATATGTCGCTCCTCCTCAGTAGTAGAGAACCCTCGGATCAAACTTTAGGAAGTACACGATCAAGAACTGGGCGAATGTCCACCGTGAGTTTGTGCCAAAATTTCAACCATAGGACCGGACTCCATCAACGTCTTAGATCAAGCCATGTCTCACATACTAGATTTAGCCTCGGTGTGAACCAAAGTGCTCACATGAAACCGCATGGAGCTTTGTTGCCGAAGGCTCGGTTCCGTGCCCGAGCCTCCAAGCTGCATGCGCCCCACACGTGCGTGGAGGGGAATTTTGCAGCGAAGTAACTACTTTTCCAGACAATCACACATGAGCCCTCACCGACTAGGGAGCACATGCAACACACACGTCCGTTGGTAAAATTGTAAGAATGCCTTAATGGGTATTGGTAATCACCTTGCAATCATTTTCATAGTTGTTCAAGTTCATGTAATTGCATTTATACCCTCACATTTATTTTATTGTTTCAACCTTTAATTGGCATCATCTTTTAATTTCAAATATTGTATATTGTAGAACATTTAATTATCTATCTCACGAATGTTTAATGAAATGTCTATGATTTTTAATTAATTTGCAAAAATCTTTTGGCATGAAATAGTATATTTTACCCATTTGTGAGAAATTAATTCTTATTAAATTGATCCTTGATCTAAAAATTCTTTAAAAATCTTATGTAGTAGAATTTATCATTCTCTATAACATACAAAAAATTTTATTATATGAAAGCATATTTTCTTAAAATAAATTGTGTTGTGTTTTATGTAATTGATTTTTAATTACATGTAAACTTAATGTTTTAAGATTCGGAATTTTTCCTGTGTGCCTATTGATTAGACATATTTAGGATAATTTTATTTTTAAAAATAATTAAGTTTGATAATTATGAAAATTAATTTACTGAAAATCGCACTGTCTGCATATTTAATTCACATAAAATCATTTTGCGTCGAAGAATTTAAAAAAAATCATAGTAGAATATTTACATCGTTCTTAACCTTATGTTAAATTTTCGTAACTTTTGCATACTGTTTGCATAAAAAATCTCATAAAATACCCTAAAAGCTGTTGTTTTTTCATGCATACGTTTCACACAATAAAAAAATAAAAATGTGTTCTAGATTTGGCATTGCATAAATAATTAAGGAAAAATAACCTTCTTGATTTTTTAGCTTATTTTCATATTAATTTGGATTTTCCACTCTAGGCTAATTTGACGTTAACATTGTCACTCTGCACTTGAATTTCACTCATAGATTGCATTAAAAATCTAAAAAATTCTCCTTAAAAACATAGCACCTAAAATGATCTGAAAATCATCCTAAGGAAATAGTGGCCTCCCTAAGTCGATCTTGGGTTTGCCCAAGTAAAAAATACAATCACTTTAATTTTCATTGAACACACATAATTTAGTGATTATTGATTAATCTGAATTTTCCCACATGCAATGATCATCATTTAATTTCAGAATAAGCAATGGACAATTTTCATTTTTTAGATGGAATTGTTGCCAATGAGGCACGACTTAGGATTGATTTTTTTTAGAAAAATTAGAATTTAGGTTTTTGCATCCCTCGAGTAGTCTGACCCTCAAGTTTATTGTAGGTATTGATCCAATTATTTTCCCACATTTTTTCTTTATTTTATTTGATTTATCTCTCTGACCATCATCTCATTTTTTATACAAGGTTCCTAACGTGACCGGAGCAACTGCTTAGGTAGCTGAGCGACTCAAGAGCATTCATTTTCGGGGAATAAGTCGACTAAAGAGCATAAAAATTAAGGTCGAGCCGAGTCATGAGAGAGTGTAGAGTTCTTAGGATTTATTTTTGCAATTTATTTAATTTTCATAATTATTTATAATAATTATGCTTTTACAACAGTTCCCATTTGGGATCCCAAGCAGGTAGCTGAACTTGGACATTTTTTCTTGTGGTGTGTTGAGACCTGTTTCACTCTCTTGTTGAGGGAGGGGCTCCACTTGAGTGGCTTGTTGGTTAGACATGTATTCGTGGCTCTTAAAGCTTTTTACATAGGTCAAATATCATTTTCTTGTGCTCGTTTAAGTTAGGATGGCATTTCACATTTAATAAGACACATGTAATATCATTCAATTTAATTCTTCCCAACTAAAGAACTTTTTGCTATGAGAGGTTTTTGTTGGCTTGCTTTTCATTTAGAATAGATTTCAATTAATTATTTTGCATCCCACATGGAGAAAGCTGGAGAGCGCTATAAGTCTTCTTTATTGAGCAAATCATTATTGTTTCCACATGCATTGGCTTTTCTCGATTCATCCCCTTATTTTCTCACATAACACTATAAAAGAAATTGGGACTGGATGGTAGATGTGCTTATTTTTACTCACTTAAAGACTTCAGGGATAGCCATATAAAATTGGAACTTCTAAACAATACTGACTTAAATAAAAAGGATAAGACCATGAATTGAATTGAAGGAGAGTAACTTCATCCTTGGACACAGGTACTTACCCCAGACAGAGTGAGTGAGGACTAAACTACTAAGGTTAGATCCCAAATCCTTGGAATCGCCCCATAAGTCGCCATTTCCATCTCTCGTAGATTTGGGAGTTGCAAGGGCTTGGCTTCAACCTTAGACTGCAATTCAGTTGTGTAATCCTAAAAATCTCTTTAGGAGTGTGATACTGAAACCCGACAGCCCGGGAAGATCACTCCTTTGATTGTGAGTTATCAGGAACACCGCTGAGCGTAAGGAGACACACTCTGCGTAACAGACTCATAAGATTATTTTATCGCCAATATAAAATTGAAAAGATAATTGGCCAGAACTTTGCGGCCTTCACCGGGTGAGTTTGTGAAATTGGAGTCTAAATTGTGTTTGCATTGTGTGCGTTTATCAAGATCAAACATCAAAGACCGCACACTTGTGACTTCACCATATCTCTTTGATTCATTATTTGTGGTCTCTCTCCAAACTGATTGACATCAAGAATGGAGGATTGGGGTTGTTTTTGCTTGGACTTCATAAGCCTCTCATTGACCACCCCAAACCGTTAGTCCTCGTAGGTTTGAGATCACTCTCTTCCCAAGCCCCCTTGGTTCCATGGAAACTCTTCCCATGGGACCACGACCAATAGGTCACTTTTCCTTCTTGAGGGTGGTCAAACCCAGACCAATCCTCTCTTCTCTCACTACATCGGGGAAGACCCTCACCTCGATGCTTCTAGATCAAATTCTTTCAACTCTATTAATTCCAATCCTCTTTATTTTGAAGGTGAAGAAGACAAACCAAGGAACAAGATTCCTCCTAAGAATAATTTTGGTGAGGATGAGGATAAAAAAGATGACCAAATGTTGCAGGTCCTTGCCCAATTAGCTACAGCTTCATAACAAAGTGCAAATACTATGGCACGTATGGGACACGTGATAGAGGTGGGTGCAATGGACCAACCTATAGTAGATGGTTACAACTCCGCAGAGAATCAAATAAATAGTTGGCTCATGTCGGTTGTTCCACTATATGCATTTGAGATGAAGCCCCACTTCCTTGGGTTGTTACTAAAGTTTATCGGGAATACCACTAAAGAACCATATGCATTCCTAAGAGACTTCAAGTTGGTGTGTAACAACTTTAGTCACCTTAGGGTTGGTCACAATTACATAAGGTTGAGGGCTACCATGTTTGCCTTAGGAGATAAGGCTGCCCATTGGTTAAAGAATCTCGGGGTTAGATGTACAGCCTAGTTGTAGTTCAAAGATGTATTCTTGAAGAAGTTCTACCCACTCAGCATGACTAACCAGAGAAGGACAAAGATTGCTAGTTTCTCTGAGGCTCCCCCATGATCCAATTTTATGAGGCTTGGGATAGATTCAATGATTTACTACAGAAATGCCCCTACCATGGCATTACTATAGAGATCTCAATCCATACCTTGTTCTATGGTGTGATACCTGAAATACGGGGGTCAATGAGTGCATCCTGTGGAGGAAGCTATCTGAACAAAAATGAAGATGTAGTATGGAATATCTTAGAGCAGATGGTAGAAACAGGTAGATCTCAGGCCACTAGGGCATATCAGATGTCTCCTGCATGCCTATCTCAGGAGGCACCTAGGAGGATTGTAGCGGATCTAATAGATGATCTCATCCCCAGCATGGTGATTGACGAATCCATGATTCATTAACATTTCTATCACATTTTGTATTAAAACACTTAATAAATACATGTAAATATGTATAAATCTTAACTTTATTTTTATCAAAAGTTCATTCATAAATAAAAACACATTTTTATGAATTAAAAAGACATAAAAAATAAGGAAAATAAAAATAAAAATAAATAAAGAAAGAAAGTCAAACTGTAAATATGTATATATTGTACATGATGACTCAGATTATATAAATATAGCTATAAGAATGTTTATATAACCTAACCCTTGAGACCAATTTGGCACGACTTGGTTGGCATACAATAAAGTAGAGGGAGATATGGAAGAAAATACGAAAATAGTTGACCTTGTACATAACACATAATTCAATCTATTATTTTAAATATACACAATCTTGACCTAATTTTATTTATTCATATGTATATATATTCACTAATTTCTTCACCAATCTGAATATAAAAATGTATATAAAAATAATAAAAATTTCAACCTGTAAATATGTCAAGTAAACATGATTCAAATTATCAATTTCCCGAATTTCGAACCTCATAACTTCATCATAGGAACTCTAATTTCACTCTACTCACCTTTAAAGTTCATGTTATAAAATTCTTTAATCAATGAAGGTGATTTCATTGAAAATGGAGCCCATTAGCAAAAAGTCAATTTTTGGACAATGACAACTGGGTTTCTGAGCAATTTATTTTATTTTGTAAATATTATTTATAGTACAAGTGATTAGCAATTTTTATTTTTCTCTTAATATTGTAGTTTATTTATAAAATAAAATTCAAAAATAAAATACTTATTTAATATTTTAGTTAAATAAAAAATATTAAAATAGATAAAATTGAATCGTGGTGTATATACTTGTATTTATTAATATTTATAAACTAAAGTAGTAAAATCTACAAAAATTCACACAACTTTAATTTATTATTATAAAAACTAATAAAATAAAAATACTATCTTATTCATTAAAATAACTAATTAAAAATGTCCACGTTGTTTATTAAGTATCTGATATATCTATAATATTTTTTATACATACTAAAATATATTATTTATATATTTAAAATTTCCTATAATTTAGATAATTAAATTATTTATATTTTTTATTTTTACATCTTCTTAAAATAACTCTTTGTAATATTTATTATATAACTAGCAATGCATTTCTACTTCAGGAATTTTGTGGTGATGTCACTTGTCAACACCACATGCTTCTTCTTTAATAGGCATGTCTGTTGCACTGTGAAATCTCATATTTTTGTCCTAAATTTTGGAATACTTTTAACATTCAAAAATTTAGATGACTACGTCATTTCGTAGAGCTTGACGACATCTTTCCAATGAGCCTAAAAACATCAAATTCCGACATTCCTAGCCCAAGATATTGATGTTTTAAGTTGGATGATTAACATCCATTTATAGACCCAAA
Source organism: Ottelia alismoides (assembly GCA_037367405.1). Classification (NCBI taxonomy): domain Eukaryota; kingdom Viridiplantae; phylum Streptophyta; class Magnoliopsida; order Alismatales; family Hydrocharitaceae; genus Ottelia; species Ottelia alismoides. Next base: position 268,325 of record JAZKJV010007425.1, on the reverse strand, counting down.
ACGAATCCGAATCGGATCCGAATTGGGATTTGTTTTCACATCTCATTCTATAAAAAAGACATGATTGATTGCCCTCTCCAAAATCTAGCCACCACCACCTCTTAGCATCACCAAAGCACCACCTTTTCTGCCGAATTTGTCATCGGAAGGTCGCCATCGATTTCGGAGAAGGTTCTTTGATCGAAAATCTGTGACCATCATCGTGTACGAGAGCTTGAGGTCACCATTGTACGTGCATTCATGCTTCGATCAAATGATGAAAATATCATTTCGCGCAAGAGGAGATCCTGAGGAAAGATTCTCAGAGATAACAATGCCCTCTTACCTCCTTGCTGTTGATTTCACATGATCCTCAATCCAATATGCATGAATACCTTTAGAACCTTAGAAATTTTGTTATATTTGATATGGCATGGTTTATGGGAGTGACATGTATCTTATTAGTACATGTTATCTGTTCGATTCTTGAGATATGGATAGGTTAAGATACAAACCATAGGAATAGAATAAAAATACAAATGCAGTATTCAACGGATGGTGATAAATGGCTAGAATATTTTGTGCTTGTTCATTTTAATACAAAAGAGTATCAGAAGCTGGTGTTATATCCTGGATTAAGCATACATGATTTACCATCTGACGTTATACCTTTTGTACATGCATGTTCTAATAATGTGAATAGATAAAAGTGTATGAAATTTATTCGCCAAAAGAAATCATGTTGTTACGTTATCGTACTATTATTATTTTTCTCATGAAATACCCCACCCGATTCATAACTTTGTATTCATGCTTTGAAAATTAAAAATGACGAGGGATGCAATTTGATTGATTCGATAATTAGGAATAGACATACGTAGACGTATATTTTTCCTTGAGTTTCTTTCTTTTAACCAAATCAATACAAGTAGACGTATGTTATCTTTGTGTTATTTCTTTTAATCAAATCATATGAGTCTGGTTGATTAGTATTTTCTTATGTCATTTCTGGCATTAGCTTTCAATTTAATAGCTAATCAATAATTAATATTTATATATGAGTGATAAATTTCTTTAAATCATGTTGATGTGCCCATTAGTGAGTAAAAATTGATTTCATGGGTTTTCTTTGAATCAACCATACATTATGTTCATAACCATTTTAATGGAATCTGAGGGGTTTGTTATCGCACAATTGCTCTTAATTAATTAGATTTGTTTTGTAAATAACATGACAAGGCGTGTTTTATCTTCGGTAACTATATTGATCAGTTGAAAATAGAAAATCCAAAGTTGACAAAATGTAGTTGTTTAATGGATATGACAACCAAAAGGTTGTCTCTTCATCAATGACAAGATCTCTAATAATTGTTATTAACAAGGGGGAAGAAGGTATTTTGTCTAAAGTCTGGCAACAATAAGTACTCCTCTTCTCGTTATGATGTTAATGTAAAATAATCACAATGGTATGTCCCTTAGTAACAAATATTATTGAATAGAAGTTCAATTTTGGTAGGCACTCCGAGTGATTTCCTTGAGACGACGAACATTTTTATCATTTATCTCGAACTTCCCAACATATCATTCACAATGTTTAAGATCATAGTAATTATCGTCCCATGTATGAGATTTTGTAGAAATCAGGTAGGTGGAGTCAGGAGCATGCACCCTTGGGCCCTTGGTAGATGCCATGAAGGCCCCGACCCTAATGGACGAGTTGGGTGGCATTGCACCTACCAACTCGGTTGTATCTGGAGTCACTCGACGGAGTTGACAGGTGGCAACAATTGATGTTGTTGGTTTCACACTTATACACGATATTAGGATTTGAAGTAGAATTAGGTGTGGCAGCATCAAATTCTATTTTGAGTAATAATTGTAAGAGGTGTTTCGAGATGTGATTTGAAGTTGGAGAAATCGAGATCATGATCTTTTTCATGTTCTAGTTGAACAAAGGTCTTGAAGGTTACTCAATATGACAAACAAGTTCTTGCGTAGTAGAGGTTTGTGAGTCATGTATTTACATGTACTAAATTTACGAAAAATGATTCACAATCGGATACAGTTATTGTAATTAAGGACGGTTGTGAACTCTAATCATTGTGTTTAAATATTAAGATTAATGTAGTAGTCCTCAAATGATGATTAAATTAATAAATAAAATTAATGATCATGTAATCCATTGTAAAATAGATTACTTTGGTATATTCCAATTTCTACAATATATGCATATGTCACTAGATAGAGTTGAGCACACATATCTCACTTATCCCTACATTAGTTATTATAGTATTTGTCTTGTTAATGGCAATTTCTCATAACGTTACCCTCGTGTGAACCCAACAGGTGTAGTTGAGCAGCTACCGTAGAAGTAGCGACTTTTGAGGAGATTGGACCTTTAACATCATCTTACACCAGACGATGTGCATTTTACTTAGAGTAATTTATTTATTTCCACATTTTTTTATGTTGAGAGACAATGTAGAGATATTTGGAGAGCTTCTTCTGCAAAATTTATAATTATATGTTGTATCTCATTTTATGGACATGGACTTGATGATTATTATCAATAAGAATGGATGCTGCATTTTACTTTCTATTTTATATTGTTCTCCTGATGTTATATATTTCAAATGTTCATTTAATGTGCATGAGATGATTTGCTAAGTATCAGAGATCATGAGCGTATTGTACTATAGGTCTGACACTTCTATCCCATCCATTTCAGTAGCTGGAGGGGAGAGGTGTCACATGCATGTTGTTTCAACAACCTACTTTCGACTAATTATTCCACCATCGATCAACCACCTACATCCAATCTGAACCCTAGTTTATCTAACCCATCTTCCATCATTCACGCCATAATCTTAATTCAATCCAACTCCTTTCCATTTTCTTTATTTAAAGCCCTAAATTGGGCACATTCTAACATCTTCCGCCAACTTCCAGTCAAGGAAGGAAATATCGATATCGACATCATATCGATACAATGTCGATACCGATATATCGCCGATATATCGGCACATATCGCCAACATCCTGTATCCATTGTTCTATTTTGAGATGTTGATACCCGATATATCCATATCGGCGATATATCGGTGACCTGTCGATACCGATATATCGCCGATATATCGACGATATATCGCGATATGGCGATCCCTGCTTCCAGTCTCAACAACCTGAGACACCGCCTTCCAAGCCTTTAAGCTCCATCTTTGGTGATGGCATCGCTAAGGTAGATAGCCTGCAAGGAAGAAGGAGGCTCGGTAGAGAGTTCCAGGGCACTACCGCCTTGCATCATGGCTGCCACTGCCGTGTGCAACTCCGAGAAAGTGATGCTTTGTCGATCAATCACCCATAGGTCATACACCTCAGTTCCCAGGTACATGTTCATCCTCAAAATTTTGAGCTTTAATTAGTTTCTAGGACCTTAAATAAACATTTTAGATAACTTAATCAACATTCTATGATAATATCCAAACTCCAATTTTAAATTGATTTAATTCCCTTCTGATTTTGAATCAAAAGTTGTTCTTCTAATCCATTCTGTTGCACGAGAAAATCTTTACTTTCCAGGTCGATTCACTAAGAATCGAGCCATATTCATCCTTGTAGGTACTCCAATCATCTGGAGCGACCGATTAGCATCATTTTCCCTGAGATTCTTCATCAATTAGAGGTCGATATCGAGAAAATTCACCACAAAAGTTGCGCAAGACCTAGAAAACATATTCTTCAGGAGCCCTAACAAGCATTGGACCTTTTATCCTCGATCCCATACTATAGGGGAGCTTGAAGGGAAGGCGCACCCTCTGGCCCTCCAGAGCCACTCCGACAATCATCAATCGTTGCCAACCGTCGCCAATCAAGACCTATCAACTAGAAATCAAGTTTCATTGCCACTCTTCCTCATAATTGGGAAAGAACAATCAAGAACACTAGAGCACGCAATTGTGTGCTGCATGTCCCCATCAGATGGCCGAGATTGTAACGCTTCATCTGATCGTATTCCTTCATTTCCAAATGGTGTAAAAATTGTATCAGAAGCCCAACTGAGTATCAAAATTTCCGCACATTGCTAGAGACTTTTCTATTTGCATTTAGGTCCCTCTATAGGGACCTAATGCAAAAGAAGCTTTTGTTTCCAGAACTTTTTATTTCTTTTCTTGCAATTGTACCCATGAACATAATAGGACCAATGGACATCATATAGACATTATTTTTCGTGATTTTTCTAGGGTAGCTATACAACTACCCTAGAGTGGTTTTAGAGCATTTTTGAGGATTTTCACCACTTTATCGCTCTGATTTAATTTTGTAAATTTCATCTTGTTTTGATTCTTTTTGTGTATCTTTCGAGCACATTGCTTGGTTTCGTTTATTCCTGCCACCTACATATATAGTACATCCTATACTATATCACATATATACATTTTATAGTAGATCATTTCCAAAATTATATTCCATTTTTTTAAAAATAAAAAAATCAAATATAATTTCTTCACTTTAATCACTATAGCAGAAAATTATATTACGTTAAATTCTATCTACTATATAGTACCATTTCTTTTGCCAAATTAGTCGTTTTTGGAAAATCTAATAAAAATTACAAAATAAAATAAAAATTTGCAAAAATAAAAACCAATAAAAACCTTAAAACTAACAACCACAAAAATAATTTTTTCCAAGAAGAAAATCAAATCACAATGGAATCTTGATTTCTAAGTACACTCTCTGCCACCTTATGTTCGACCCAGTAACACTTATTTGGTTAATATCAAGTGAACCTGAAGAGAGAGAGAGAGAGAGAGAGAGAGAGAGAGAGAGACCATGTTTTTCATTTATATTTCCGTCTCCCTCTTCTATAATTTTTGTTTGATTGGTTTTTCTTCTAGTTAGCCGTCAGTACAACTGAGAACATTCTCTTTCTCACTTTTAGCTGCGAGGGGAGGTACACTCTATCAAAATGGAACCATTATCGGGGAGGCGTTAGCTATACTTAGGACTCACGATTTCTTTGTGTTTTTCTTTCTTCTTTTTGTTTGATTGGTTTTTTTGTTCTCATTTCATGGTTTTATAAGTTTTCTCTTCATTAATTTTTATTTTACAGTTTTTTTAATTTTCTATTGATAGATTTTTGTTTCACGGGTTTTCATGATTTTATCAGTTTTCTTTAAGTTTTCATTTTATGGTTTTGTTTACAGTTTTCTTTTAATTTTTTCTTTATTTTTTTTGTGCTGAGAAGTGGTGTAGAGCCTACAGGATCATCCAATTTCTTCGGAAGTCAATTTAGTTGAGAGAGTGGAGATCGAGTCCTTCTCTACGAGCCAGTTGTAGAGGAGTAGCATGTGTCAGATTTTGTACATATTTTATTTTCTTTAGGAGAGAGAGGGTACTTGCCAATTTTTCTGTTTTGGTGAGAGAGGAATGGGAACTTGCCCAAGACTTTTCCTCAGGGTCTGTTTCGTCAGCACATGTGCTGGGGGACCTCACCGCGATTTTCAGCTTTCTTGATTTATCTATGTTTCTCGTGATTTCGTAGAACCTTGGGGTGCATGCTTGATTAATTAGGTGACTAAAATAGAACCCACTACCTTAATCCACACTTAAGCTTAAAAATCAAACGATTTTAAAACCAATTCATTCTTACGATAGAGCTATCTATCTAGGGTATGGTTTTATCATCTTTCGCATGCTTTAGAATTAGGTTTTAATTTCTACGTGAATCACTTGCATGTAGAGTTCTGGAGTATGGTATGATTTCTATCTCCACATGCATTATGTTTTCTCACCGCATTCTATGATTCTCCCCTTATGCATCACATTTTTCACTGAAAAAGGAAAGCCAAACTCCGTTAGTTATGTTAAAAATACCAACAAAAGTTAAAATCATAAAATAAAAAAATCTTTTCAAACTTTTTTTTAAAAATGGACTTAATTGCACTGGGAGAGCAATCCCATCATTATTGCAAGTACTTACCTCCAAACAGAGAGGGTAAGGATGCAGTCTTAAGGATTGGAGTGAAAAATCCTTAAAATTGTGCTCTGAGTATCCATGTATTGCCTTTCGATACACGGTCACAACTACAAGCACTTGCCTCTGATCATAGAAAGTCGTTTTGGTGTACTCCACCTCACATTTCCATTTGGGCTTGATATAACCCGACAACTTGGGTAGATGGTTCCATTGTTTGGGGTAGTGTGAAGATGTACGTTGGGCAATAGGGCAACACCACTTGTGAATTTGTCATAAATTATTGCTTGAATCACCTAACTTTAAAACTTAAAATATAAAACGATTAAAATCTTATGATCATCACCTTGTGAAGTTGGTGAATTTGGGATTGCTATTGTGTTATTTGCATTGTGCATATAACTCCGCATCTTACATGCCTTCCTTCAGTCTCTTGTTTTGACATTGTGTTCTTATACAATATCTCTTGGCATCAAAGATGACATGTCGACGATCTTTACGCTCAGACTTTGTGAGCCATCGATCTTCCACCGAGATAAGTATGAGTTCGCAAACTCAGGATGACCCTCTTCCAAAGTTAGTTTCACCTAGTCACGAGGTGAGTCAGACCTAGACTCCCTCACCTCCCAGCCCTTTAGTTGAGGAAGACCCTCACCTCGACATTTCTTCTTCTCCTGCACATTTTTCACTGAGTGCTTATAAGGTCTTTTCCTTTCTGAAGCAGTTGACTGATACCATTATAAGAGGAAAAGCACCGATTGAGGAGAGACCATCTGATGAGAGACCGATTGATACATGATCAGATGTGACTGCGGGGATTCTAGACACATTACAATAGATGAGTACACAAATTATAGATCGGTTTAGAGTCCAAGAAGAGTTGAGAGTTGATATTTCCACCCCGAGAGCCGGAGGAAGGAACCCACCGGTGAAGGATATTGAGAATCCTCAAGCACATCACGGAAGCGTGCGGATCGCATCGTATGTGATCGGAGCAACTACTCGCACTAGTCGCTAGATGCGGCAGAAATTAAAATTTTTAAATCTAAAATGAAACCACATGATCACGAGAACACTTCTCGGATCGTTTCATCAAACCACAAAGTATAAGGAATACCTCTTGGAGCGTGGTTGTGATCGTGAGATCCCAAACAAGAGATCCTCCTGTCTTAAGTCCGATCCACGAAGAACGCACTTGCGGGCGCGATGATGAGTCACGTTCCTACCACAATTCTCGATGAAGATCCAAGCAATGAATCCCCTAATTTTGTCAAACAAAATCCATCGTCTTCCTTTAGAGCAAGCAACTCCAAAGAAGAAGGAGATCCTCGAGTCGTCGAAGGCGAAGGTGAGAGAAGGAGATCCTCGAGTCGTCGAAGGCGAAGGTGAGAGACTCTCCTTCTCAATGCACAAAGTGGACGACCACCTTGAATAGAGAGAGAGAGAGGGTAGGCGAGAATGAGAGAAAGGGAGAGAAGTAGGCTTCTACAACTCTTCATCATGTACCTTGAAAGGCTAGGTTATCCCTCATTTTATATTAGTTAAGGATCCAATGGATCTCAATCCATGGGACACATAGATCCAACATCCAAGTTGATCTATGTATTAATCAATGGTCATGATTGTTGTTGGCTAAAAACCAACAACATTAATTTATATTTAAATCAAATATATGTTGCAACAATAACAACATAATTTAATTTAACATAAATTAACTATTAAGAGATAACAATATAATAAAGGGCAGATAACAAATCACCTCCTAATATGAGGGGGTGTCACCTTTGACTATGTCATTGCGATGCCACCTCATTTGGTGGTTATTTATCTCCCTTTTATTTTATATTATTATTTCTCAATGTATTTGTAATAACGATTATTAAGAATATCCATCAAATTAATTCCAAATTAATTTGTGAATATTTCAATCATGCCATTGATAATTATGTATATCATATTCACAACCCAAACTAAATTGTAAATTGCATTTCTAATTAATCAATTAATGTGAATCCAATCCACATTAATAATTAACAAATGCTATTTACAAAAATTCTCTCTCTCTCTTCAATATATGTATATTATAAATCATATTTATAATACACAAATATTATGGATAGTATTATCCACATTCTCTAATCCTTGATAATTAAATCCCATTTAATTATCTTGGATAATAATTCTCTCAATATGAATCTCATTCATATTATGCTTGATAATTAAATCTCATTTAATTATCAAGTCCTTCTTGATTGGATATGTAGTTCATCAAATGAATTATTCTTGAACCCCTTCAAGAATAATGTGCTTTCTCCGCAGATACTTGGAGATAAGGACAGGACGATTGTATTGTTCCATGTATAGCGACTTGGATGTTGAGATCTCATCTCAAATCTAGATCTTACGGACCTCCCACAGATGCTTGATTAAATCAAGACCACAAATCTAATCTTCTCATTGCATCTGAATCACATTCAGACCAATGTACAACACTTGGACCAAGATCAGATTGCTTCTCTACTGAGAGGAGTCACTAAAATCCAGACCTGTATCTTCACTCCCACGGAATGGAAGCGTCATGGTTATACAATCGTTTATGATCACATCACCCTCAAGTATTCCCAATATTTGTACATCCTGCATACTGGAAGACCTATGATCAACATGAAGATCAAGATCAATTTTATACTTTCTTCTTCAGGGTTTTATCAATAAGTTTCTCATTTGATCATTGGGATTTGGTATCGATCATAGACTTTCCAAAAGCATATATCATACCTAGGTTTTGATCATATACTTTCCAAAAGTATATATCAAACCTACAAATTCAGTCAAGCTTCCAAAGCGGGACGACCGTGCACGGAATTTGATTCTTCCCAATATCTCATGAGTGAGCTCATGTCTTCCGGTTCAGTAGTGAACCTGTATGATCCCTTTGAGAGATCGTATTTCTCATATGCCCTTATATGCAAACCAACGCACCGGTGTATAGACCTTGGTTAGTTCATCAACCCATCGGTCTGCCAAATGCACATACTCAGACATATAGTAACATATCTGTCTCTTATCAGAGGATGCGTGCCTATATCGTGACAACATACGACATAGGACTTTGGTTATCTCGATCTCGTTAAGTCAACCCATTGACCTAACTAATCTGACACCTCTGAATCACTATTCCCATGCAGAGGACCTGCATCAAGAGGTCGGTTAGATATCAGCCTATGTGAGAAAGGATTGCCATCTCCTACTCAGGCTGGAGATCACATCTTAACAATTATTTGATGGTGCTTGATGAGTTCTCAATCTAACTCTTTACATATTCATCCAAGCACTAACCTCTATGATTCAATAATTGAATCAACAGTTGTGTGATCATTAAGATAGCCATGGTACCTAACCGTAATTGTACTAAGGAACCTATTATGCAAATTAATTATTCTTAATTTCAGATCAGAGAATGATATTCGTAATAACATTTATTGCATAATGGCTCACCGTGGGCTCGCATGTCCAACAATCTCCCACTAGCCCAAAGAGCCATTAATGGGCTAATCATTTAATACCACACTTATGTGACAATCATAGGCTATTTAGAAATAGCTAGGTAAGCTGATCAGTCACTCTGTTCCCAAAAGACTATGCCAAGTCCTTTTAGGGTACTTGCATATCCCTAGGTAACAGTACTCGCATCCAATGAGAATGTTGCATCTTATGCAACCAATACTCAATCTTGATAAAGCAATTATAGTGTCCTTGACATTATTGCTCAGTAATTATTATAAGCAATATTTCCAAAATCCTTATCAGAATACCCTTATTCCTGGAGATCACTATCTCATAAGGTATCCACAGTTAAGACCTTTTAGATTTCTATCTATAAAGTCTTAAGCTTTTGAAGATAAGACTTAGAGATCACTATCTCTAAAGCCTTGTCATCTTTGAAGATTTTGTTATTACTGCAATCAAGTGTTTTCTCTCCATAGTAGGATTAGGAACACTTTACTACTCCCACTGCATGGCAGATATCTGGCTTTTATACATATTTAGCATACACTTAACTTCTCGTAACTGATGCACATGTGCAAGCAGTTCTAGCATTCATTTCCTCAACTCTTTGAGGTGCTATCCCTTTAGATAGGTCAGTACCAAATCTCAAGGGAAGGAAGCCTTTCTTGGAATTTCCAAGAATGGAGTATGTTCAAGGTGTACTATAAATGTGACAGTCCTAATACCCTCTTTTCTTTGCTTCTAAACAACTTCAGAACTAAGATCTAAGAGGTACTCTTGAGATCATATCTCAAGGTATGGAATAGCCAGTCTATAAAACACTTATTATCATCCTTATATCATTCCAAATGATTAGGATATTATCTACATTTAGCACGATGAACATAATGGCACTCCCACTAAGCTTCACATGGTACATCAAGATTCTATCTGAAATCATAACACTTATGATTTCATCAAATCTGATGTTCCAACTACAAGAAGCTTATTTGAGTCCATAGATGGAGTTTCTTTAGCTTGCACACCTTGCTTTCCTCAACCATGAAGCCCTGGGGCTACTTCATGTGAATATACTCAGAGAGGTATTCTTAGAGGAATGCAATCTTGACTTACATCTTGAAGATGCAATAGTCAAGTTGTGTAGCTAAGGTTAGCAATATTCTGATGATTTTAAGCATGGTTACCGAAGAGCAAGTCTTATTGCAAGCAATGTCTTCTCTTCCGATGTGTAGCTTATGGCTACGAACCGAGCTTTGAATGTCTCTACCTTCTCATCAGGTTCCCTCTTCTCTTGAAGATCCATTTACACCTTTATGGGTCTTACCCATATAGGTGGATCCTCGAGGGTCCATATACAACACTTGTATATGATGTCTACTTTAGACCTTATTGCTAATATCCATCTTTCCATGTCATGATCCTTAGGAGCTTCATCACATGAAGTCCGATCATTGTCAGACTTAATCAACACATGGAATACATCCTCAAACTCATTTGGAGAGGTATTAGTGTTTCATCTTTAATTGTCCTTTTAGTTCCCGATTTCAGGAGCCTCATTATCTTCTCAAGATTAAATGAGTTCCTTCACTTCATTTTCATCTTGATTCTCAAGAGTCTCAATCCTCCAAGAATCACATTCTCAGAGATGAGATCTTTTAAGAATCTCAAGGTCATAAAGTAGGTATCCAATACCATCCTTTATTTTCCTAATGAAGTAGCACTCTCTAGTGCTTAATTCCAGCTTACTTGCATGGAATCTTATTAAGGATATATAGTGTAGTATCTACTACATATATACCTGGAAACTAAGAGGTAGTTATGCTAAAATTCATCATTGATCAAATTATGTAACACATGATCCAATTGTATCTCCCTACAACTCTATTGAGTTCAGGTTTATCAGGAGGAGTGAGATAGAAATGATATTCATATCTCCATAAGGTATTCTTTGAATTTTATCTAACAGGTACAAGCTACCTAGGTTGGACCAAATTCATTTCATCTTTCTTCAAACTTTGTTTCTAAACCAAAATTGTGAAATCTTTGAACATTTCAAAGGTTTCTCAGGTGAAGAGAAGAAATCTCATATCATACATAATCATCAATAGACATCACATATCCATAATGTTTACTATGATATAGATGATCTACATACATCAATATGTATGGGATCTTGAATACCTCGACATCTAATACCATTTCCAGAGAAGGGTGTATTGGACATTTTACTTCGAATACAATATTCACAAGTATGTAAGATTTGAAATTTTAGACATTCTAAAGTTTCATATCTTACTAGTCTATTGATCAAATCAACAGATAAATGTCCAAGGCTTGATGCCAGATCATTGTAAAATGATCTTCATCCTCCTATTGATCTTATAAGGATTGATTTTCAGTATTAGAAATCTTAATGAACCATTCATTAATTTTCTAATTTTGTGGAGTCCACTAGATGTTAGTTTACTATCTGAAATATTTCCATCATAACTCTTTATGATAGTTCTATCTCAGAATTCATGTTTATTTCCAATATTTAGAAACAAACAACGAGTGTACTCTACTATCTAGGTCATAGAAACATTCTCCAAGACTAAGGGCTCTCCCACTGAGAATATGAAGTCTATCTATCCAACAGAGATTGCTGCAACAATTACAGCAATATCCATGTAGATGACTACTAAACCTAAAGATCAAATTTCTAATCTTCTAATATATATATGCAACCGATTGCAAATGTCACTAGAAGATTGGGATACAATTGTCAGACTTTATCTTATGAAATAAGAAAGTTAAAGTCAATGATTATATGTAGATTATTCCGATGCTCTATTTAAGTCCTTCACTACGGATTTTAGACAGATTTGATAGTCATACTATCAACACATCAACTTATTGCAGTATTGGCATTCATCCAACTCTTTGGATGTGATATGTAAGTCACAGAAGTAGGTCAACTCTTTGACTTTCCTTCTTACTCGGGTCCGACCCATGCTTCCACTGCACTCTCTTCATCTATAAACAACCATTGCTTAAGACAAAGAATCTCTTATGGTGAATTCAAAGGATTTCAATACAAGAGCATTTCAACATTTATACATGCTTCATTAAATTCATTCAAAATGATTAGTGTGAAGCTTCATGAATGACTTGAGTATAGATAGTAGAATGATGTCACTCATCATATCTACATACATCTTAACTCTTAGAGACTTAGGTTCAGGTAGGTATTCAAACATTTTGAATACATCATCTCTTTCGAGCTATCATTCTTCATAATGCAGAGAACCATGTCATTCATGATTAAATGTCTAGAGCACATATGTATGCCAGAATATCTTCTTAGATTTTATAAGGATTATTTGACAATTGCGATCATCATCGACATGTCACTTCCAAAGTACATTGATGAAAGATCAAGACTATAGAGACATACAAACCCTAAGGTGATGTCTTATTGTCTTATTTAATTGTCATTCCTCATTATGTTGAGGAAACTTGCACATTGCAACCACATACATTATGTGTCCAATTGCAAGTACAATATCTGGATCATGAGTCCAATCCATGATATTTTACTGGTTATCATTGAGTATAACATTGAGTGGGTTTAATGAAGGATTATCTGAAATAAGAAATTTGCATAAGTGTATGTATATTATATATACATGTTTTACTTTGATTTAGGAATTATTATATCAAAGTTGTCTTGCCTTGTCAACAATGAAAGTTCATTCCCTTAATTACTTTCAATGTAAGAGATATTCTTACCATTATATCTCTAGCAAGATCTGGGATCTCCTTTCCTATCTTCGTCACATCCCAATAATATGAGAACCTGCGACTCCGATAAAAAGAAGCAGGAACACATTCCACCTTGCAAGTCCAACTTGCATTTCCCAATTCGGTCTTTAACACCTGGGCCCACCACCCCTAAGATGATGTTGACCCGTTGTTAATTGAACCAACCATCAACTGGCTTAATACTCGCTATACGCAATCCAATATCGCCCAATAATATGAGGACCCGATATTGGGGTCACTACGTATACAACATTACTCTTTCGAGAAGCAAAGAACCCGATCCAAATAAATCATATACAGGATCTGTCACTTCAGACAAGCGTCTCCTATATACAACATCTGGCGACGGAATCCTTTGCCTTGACGGAAGACCATGGATGTCACTTATGTGATCCTCTACCTCATATTCAAATTGTAATAATTAATTATCGTGAATCATATTCACATAATTAATTCTTCCACGGGAAATACACATCTATTCTTAATATAGTGTTAATTGGATATAATTAATTTAATCACATTAAATTAATCATTAATCCAATCATCAATCAACAAACTTGATTATTACTCGAATAATATGTATAATCTCAAAGTACGTATTATTCGAATTTTAATAATTAGAAAAATACACGTTGACTTCTCCGGCATTATCGAGTCCCTACCCGCTGTCATGGCCAGTACCGACGAGAGTGGGATGGACCACATACGTTGCAACCCGCGACCCCATTGCTCTCCGAATAGGCACCATATCCACCTCAGGAAAGGATAATGCCAGATAGATAATCATGTACTTTGAGATGCTCATCGGTTTTTCAACTGAAATTATACCATATAATATACATCAAAACAATTTTGATTATATTATAAGGAGATTTGCTAAAGAAATCCCCAATTCTATTCAAGCAAGAGGGTTTTTCATGTAAATGTTGTCCTACAACTATTGTAGGATAAACTAAGGTTTTCCGTGAAATCAATGTTTGTTGATGAATTCATATCAACCCATGATCAAGATCAACTATCTTATCATTATGGTTAGGCAAATGTCATTCAATGAAATAATTATCTCTTTAACTATTTCACAAATATTTATCACTAATTATTTCAGAAAATTAACAATTAATTTTCATCATCATATTTGAATGACTTATCACAAGGTTTATGATCAAAAGATGTCAATTTCCAGCAGTGACCCCCAATCACTAAAATTAACTTATCTTGATCAATGTAAATCCAAAAAATACAAAATCAGTTTCTTAAGATTTCAAATTTGATTTGTTAAAGAACTCAAGTGATAATTCACGTATTTCTAGGTGGATCAAAACAGTAATTAACTCATTAATCACGTTTAGATCCGCAGTTCCCGCAACAGTGAATATATGCATATTCAAAAGGCCATATCTTGAGCAAATGAAATTCAAATTTCGTTAACTCAGATTCTATGATTTCCATATTTAATGGGGAACAAAATCCAATTGGAAAATTTCGTTTTTAAATAATTTAAACAGTAATTAAAAATTCAATTAGATAGAGGTGTGAAAATTGAAATGCGACAAAACTTTCACGACCCTTTCAAACCCAAGTCGTCCTAGGTCTATGGATCATATCCAACACCTTATTCGACCTTAGGCTCTGATACCACTTGAAGGATATTGAGAATCCTCAAGCGCATCAGGAAGCATGTGGATCGCATCGTATGCGATCGGAGTAACTAGTCGCACTAGTCGCTAGATGCGGTGAAAATTAAAATTTTTAAATCTAAAGATGAAACCACATGATCACGAGAACACCTCTCGTATCATTTCATCAAACCACAAAGTATAAGGAATACCTCTTCGAGCGTGGTTGTGATCGTGAGATCCCAAACAAGAGATCCTCAAGTCTTAAGTCTGATCCACGAAGAACGCACTTGCGGACACGATGATGAGTCACGTTCCTCCCACAATCCTCGATGAAGATCCTGTTGGACATGTGAGCCCACGGCGAGCCATTATGCAATAAATGTTATTGTGAATATCATTCCCTGATCTGAAATAGGGAATAAATAATTTGCATAATAGGTCCCTCTGTACAATTAGGGTTATGTACCATGGCTGTCTTAATGATCATACAGCTGTTGATTCATTATTGAATCATAGAGGCTGGTGTTTGGATGAATATCTAAAGGGTTAGATTGAGGACTCATCAAGCATCGTCAAATGATTATTAAGATGTGATCTCCAGCCTGAGTAGGAGATGGCAATCCTTTCTCACATAGGCTGATATCTGACCGACCTCTTGATGCAGGTCCTCTGCATAGGAATAGAGATTCAGAGGTGTCAGATTAGTTAGGTCAAAGAGTTGACTTAACGAGATCGAGATAACCAAAGTCCTATGTTGAATGCTGTCACAGCATAGGCACGCATCCTCTGACCGGAGACAGATGTATTGCTATATGTCTGAGTATGTACATTTGGCAGACCAATAGGTTGATGACCTAACCAAGGTCTATACACCGGCGAGCTGGTGTGCATATAAGGGCATATGAGTAATACGATCTCTCAAAGGGATCATACAGGTTCACTACTGAACCGGAAGACATGAGCTCACTCATGAGATATTAGGAAGAATCAAATTCCGTGCACGGTCGTCTCGCTTTGGAAGCTTGACTGAATTTGTAGGTTTGATATATACTTTTGGAAAGTATATGATCAAGATCTAGGTATGATATATGCTTTTGGAAAGCATATAATCGATACCAAATCCCAATGATCAAATGAGAAACTTAGTGATCAAACCCTGAAGAAGACAGTGTAAAATAGATCTTGATCTTCGGGTTGACCATGGGTCTTCCAGTATGCAGGATGTACAGGTATTGGGAATACCTGAGGGTGATGTGATCATAAACGATTGTATATCCATGACGCTTCCATTCCGAGGGAGTGATGAAACAAGTCTGGATTTTAGTGACTCCTTCCAGTAGAGAAGCAATCTGATCTTAGTCCAAGTGTTGGACATTGATCTGAATGTTCAGATTCAATGAGAAGATTAGATTTACGATCTTGATTTAATCAAGCATCTATGGGAAGTTCGTACGATCTGGATTTGAGATAATATCTCAATATCCAAGTCACTATACGTGGAATAATACAATCGTCCTGTCCTTATCTCCAAGTATCTGCGGAGAAAGCACATTATTCTTGAAAGGGTTCAAGAATAATTCTTTTGATGAAATATCCAAGCAAGGACTTGATGATTAAATGAGATTTAATTATCAAGCTTAATATGAATATAATTCATATTGTGAAAATGAGTATCTAAGATAATTAAATGGGATTTAATTATCAAGGATTAAGAGAATGTGGATAACACTATCCACGATATATGTGTGTTATAAATATGATTTATAATATACATATATAAGAGAGAGAATTTATGTAAATAGCATTTGTTAATTAATAATGCGGATTGGATTCACATTTATTAATTAATTGGAAATGCAATTTACTAAATTAGTTTGGGTTGTGAACATGATTCACATAATGATCAATGGCATGATTGAAATATTCACAAATTGATTTGGAATTAATTTGGTGGATATTATTGCAATAATAGTTATTGCAATTTATTAAGAAATAATAAGATAAAATAAAAGGAGACAAAATAACCCCTATAATTTAGGGTGGTTGGTTGACTCCCTTTTTGTTGTCACATTATCTCTTAATTAGTTAAATTAAATTATGTTGATAATGTTGCAACATATTTTAATTTAAATTAATGTTGTTGGTTTTAACCAACAACAATCATAGCCATTGATTTTACATGGACCAGGCCTGGCCGTTGGATCCATATGTCCCATGGATTGAGATCCATTGGATCCTAAACTAATATAAAAGGAGGGCTAGGGTAGCCTTCCAAGGTACAAAATAATCAAGAGTTGTAAATGGTTGCAACTCTCTCTCTCTCTCTCATATTCTCGCCCTCTCTCTTTCTCTCCTCCAAAAGATGGTCGTCCATCTTGTGTTGAGAAAGGAGAGACTATCGGTTTCTTCTTCGACGACTCAAGGATCTCCTTCTTCTCTGGAGTTTCTTACTCTAAAGGAAGACGACGGATTTCGTTTGATGAAATCGGGGGAGCCATGCTTGGATCTTCATCGAGGATTGCGGGGAGGAACGCGACTCATCATCGTGCCCGCAAGTGCGTTCTTCGTGGATCGGACTTGAGACAGGAGGATCTCTACTTTGGGATCTCACGATCACAACCACGCTTCAAGAGGTATTCCTTATACTTGTGGTTAGATGAAACGATCCGAGAAGTGTTCTCGTGATCATGTGGTTTCATCTTTAGTTTTAAAAATTTTAATTTCCGCTGCATCTAGCGACTAGTGCGACTAGTTGCTCCGATTGCATACGATGCGATCGACACGCTTCCGTGATGCGCTTAAGGATACTCAATATCCTTCAAGTGGTATCAGAGCCAGGTTCAATAAGGTTTGGATATGATCCATAGACCTTAGACGATTTGGTTCTTGAAAGGGTTGCGAAATTTTTACTGCATTTCAATTTTTCGCACCTCTGTAAAATTGAATTTTTCGGCTCTGTTTAAAATGTTTAAACACGAAATTTTCAATTGGATTTTGTTCCCCATTAAACAAGGAAACCATAGGACTTGAGTTTACTAAATTTGGACCTTATTTGCTCAAGATATGGCTTTTTGAATATGACTATATTCACTGTTGCGGGAACTGCGGATTTGAACGTAATTAATGAGATGATTACGGTTTTAATCCGCCTTGAAATGCGTGAATTATCACTTGGGTTCTTTAATAAATCAAATAGGCAATCTTTGGAAACTGAGTTTGCATTTTTTGGATTTAAATTGATCAAGATAAGTTAATTTTAGTGATTGGGGGTCACTGCTGGAAATTAACAATTTTGATCTTGAACCTTGTGATATGTCATTCAATTATCATGATGAAAATTAATTGTTAATTTTCTGGAATAATTAGTGATAAATATTTGTGAAATATTTAAAGAAATAATTATTTCATTGAATGACACTTGCCTAAACCACAATGATGAGATATTAGATCTTGATCATTGGTTCATCAACAAACATTGCTTTCATGAAAACCATAGTTTATCCTACAATTGTTGTAGGACAACTTTTACATGAAAACCCTTTTGCTTGAATAGGATTGGGGATTTGTCTAACAAATCTCCTTATAATATAATCAAAAAATGTTTTGATGTATATTATATGGTATAATTTCGGTTGAAAAACCGATGAACATCTCAAAGTACATGATGGTCTATCTGGTATTATCCTTTCCCGAGGCGGATGTGGTGCCTAGTCGGAGAGCATTGGGGTTGCGGGTTGCAACGTATGTGGTCCGTCCCACTCTCGTCGGTACTGGCCATGACAGCGGGTAGGGACTGTATAATACCGGGGACAGACAATGTGTATTTTTCTAATTATTAAAATTCGAATAATACGTATTTTGAGATAATACCTACTATGCAAGTAAAAGACATGTTTGTTGATTGATGTTTGGATTGATGATTAATTTAATGTGATTAAATTAATTATGTCTAATAAACACTCTATTATGAATAGATGTGTATTTCCCTTGGAAGAATTGATTATGTGAATATAATTCACGATAATTAATTACAATTTGAATATGAGGTGGAGGATCACATAAGTGACATCCATGGTCTCCCGTCAAGGCAAAGGATTTCGTCGCCAGTTGTTGTGTATAGGAGACGCCTGTCCGAAGTGACAGATCCTGTACATGATTTAATTGGATCGGGTTCTTTGCTTCTCGAAAGAGTAAGGCCGTATACGTAGTGACCCCAATATCGGGTCCTCATATTATTGGGGCGATATTGGATTGCGTATAGCGAGTATTAAGCCTGTTGACGGTTGGTTCAATTAATGACGGGTCAACATCATCTTAGGGGTGGTGGGCCCGGGTGTTAAAGACCGAATTGGGAGATGCAAGTTGGACTTGCAAGGCGGAATGTGTTCCCGCTTCTTTTTATCCGAGTTGTAGGTTCTCATATTATTGGGATGCAACGAAGATAGGAAAGGAGATCCCAGATCTTGCTAGAGATATAATGGTAAGAATATCTCTTACATTGAAAGTGATTAAGGGAATGAACTTTCAATGTTGACAAGGCAAGACAACTTTGATATAAAATTCCTAAATCAAAGTAAAACATGTATATATAATATATATACTCTTATGCAAATTTCTTATTTCAGATAATCCTTCATTAAACCCACTCAATGTTATACTCAATGATAACCAGTAAAAATATCTTGGATTGGACTCATGATCCAGATATTGTACTTGCAATTGGACACATAATGTATGTGGTTGCAGTGTGCAAGTCCCCTCAACATAATGAGGAAGGGCAATTAAATAAGACAATAAGACATCACCTTAGGGTTTGTATGTCTCTATAGTCTTGATCTTTCATCGAGTGTACTTTGGAAGTGACATGTCGATGGTGATCGTAATTGTCGAATAATCCTTATAAAATAAAAGAAGATATTTTGGCATACATATGTGCTCTAGACATTTATTCATGAATGACATGGTTTATGCAGAATGGTAGCTCGAAAGAGATGATGTATTCAAAATGTTTGAATACCTACCTGAACCTAAGTCTCTAAGAGTTAAGATGTATGTAGATATGATGAGTGTCATCATTCTACTATCTATACTCAAGTCATTCATGAAGCTTCATAATAATCATTTTGAATGAATTTAATGAAGCATGTATAAATGTTGAAATGCTCTTGTATTGAAATCCTTAGAATTCAAAATAAGAGATTCTTTGTCTTAAACAATGGTTGTTTATTGATAAAGAGAGCACAGTGGAAGCATGGGTCAGACCCGAGTAAGAAGGAAAGTCAAAAAGTTGACCTACTTCTGTGACTTCCATATGACATCCAAAGAGTTGAATGAATGCCAATACTGCAATATGTTGATGTGTTGATAGTATGACTATCAAGTCTATCTAAAATCCTTAGTGAAGGACTCAGATAGAGCATCAGAATAATCTACATATAATCATTTACTCTGACTTTCTTATTTCATAAGATAAAGTCTGACAATTGTATCCTAATCTTCTAATGACATTTGCAATTGGTTGCATAAATATATTAGAAGATTAGAAATTTGATCTTAAGGTTTAATAGTCATCTACATGGATATTGATGTAATTGTTGCAGCAATCTCTGTTGGATAGATGGACTTCATATTCTCAGTGGGAGAGCCCTTAGTCTTAGAGAATGTCTCTATGACCTAGATATTAGAATACCCCATTGTTTGTTTCTAAATGTTGGAAATAAACATGAATTCTGAGAT
Source organism: Ottelia alismoides (assembly GCA_037367405.1). Classification (NCBI taxonomy): domain Eukaryota; kingdom Viridiplantae; phylum Streptophyta; class Magnoliopsida; order Alismatales; family Hydrocharitaceae; genus Ottelia; species Ottelia alismoides. Next base: position 247,701 of record JAZKJV010007425.1, on the reverse strand, counting down.
AGAACTATCATAAAGAGTTATGATGGAAATATTTCAGATAGTAATCTAACATCTAGTGGACTCCACAAAATTAGAAAAAATTAATGAATGGTTCATTAAGATTTCTAATACTGAAAATCAAACCTTATAAGATCAATAGGAGGATGAAGATCATTTGACAATGATCTGGCATCAAGCCTTGGACATTTGTCTATTGATTTGATCAATAAACTAGTAAGATATGAAACTTTAGAATGTCTAAAATTTCAAATCTTACATACTTGTGAATATTGTATTCAAAGTAAAATGTCCAATACACCCTTCTCTGGGAATGGTGTTAGATGTCGAGGTATTCAAGATCTCATACATATTGATGTATGTAGATCATCTATATCATAGTAAACATTATGGATATGTGATATCTATTGATGATTATGTATGATATGAGATTTCTTCTCTTCACCTGAGAAACCTTTGAAATGTTCAAAGATTTCACATTTTTTGGTTTAGAACCAAAGTTTGAAGAAAGATGAAATGAATTTGATCTAACCTAGGTAGCTTGTACCTATTAGATAAAATTCAAAGAATACCTTATGGAGATATAAATATCATTTCTATCTCACTCCTCCTGTTAAACCTGAACTCAATAGAGTTGTAGGGAGATACAATTGGATCATGTGTGACATGATTTGGTCAATGATAAATTTTTTTAGCATAATTTCCTCTTAGTTTCCAGGTATATATATGTAGTAGAGACTACACTATGTATCCTTAATAAGGTTCCATGCATGTAAGCTGGAATCAAGCACTTGGGAGTGCTACTTCATTAGGAAAATAAAGGATGGTATTGGATACCTACTTTATGACCTTGAGATTTTTAAAAGATCCCATCTCTGAGAATGTGATTCTTAGAGGATTGAGAATCTTGAGAATCAAGATGAAAATGAAGTAAAGGAACTCATTTAACCTTGAGAAGATAATGAGGCTCCTGAAATCGGAAACTAAAAGGACAATTAAAGATGAAACATTAATACCTCTTCAAATGAGTTTGAGGATGTATCAGCCAAGTCTGACAATGATCGCACTTCATGTGATGAAGCTCCTAAGGATCATGACATGGAATGACGGATATTAGCAATAAAGTCTAAAGTAGACTTCATATACAAGTGTTGTATATGGACCCTCGAGGATCCACCTATAAGGGTTAGACCCATTAAGGTGTAAATGGATCTTCAAGAGAAGAGGGAACCTGATGAGAAGGTAGAGACCTTCAAAGCTCGGTTCGTAGCCATAAGCTACACACTGGAAGAGAAGACATTGCTTGCAATGAGACTTGCTCTTCGGTGACCATGCTTAAAATCATCAGAATATTGCTAACATTAGCTACACAACTTGACTATTGCATCTTCAGGATGTAATTCAAGATTGCATTCCTCTAAGAATACCTCTCTGAGGATATTCACATGAAGTAGCCACAGGGCTTCATGGTTGAGGAAAGTAAGGTATGAAAGCTAAAGAAATCCATTTGTGGGCTCAAATAAGCTTCTTGAAGTTGGAACATAAGATTTGATGAAATTATAAATGTTATGTTTTCAAATAGAATCTTGATGTACCATGTGAAGCTTAGTGGGAGTGCCATTGTGTTCATCGTGCTAAATGTAGATAATATCCTAATCATTTGGAATGATATAAGGATGAGAATAAGTGTTTTATAGACTGGCTATTCCATACCTTGAGATATGATATCAAGAATACCTCTTAGATCTTAGTTCTGAAGTTGTTCAGAAGCAAAGAAGAGAGGGTATTGGGACTGTCACATTTGTAGTACACCTTGGACATATTCCATTCTTGGAAATTCCAAGAAAGGCTTCCTTCCCTTGAGTTTTAGTACAGACCTATCTAAAGGGATAGCACCTCAAAGAGTTGAGGAAGTGAATGCTAGAACTGCTTGCACTTGTACATCAGTTACGAGAAGCTAAATGTATACTAAATGTGTATAAAAGCCAGATATCTGTCATGCAGTGGGAGTAGTAAACTGTTACTAATCCTTCTATACAGATAGAACACTTGATTGCAGTAATAACAATATCTTCAAGAAATTAAGATTTTTAGATGGAAATCTAAAAGGTCTTAACTGCGAATACCATAGGAGATAGTGATCTCCAGGAATAAGGGTATTATGATAAGGATTATGGAAATACTGGTTATAATAGTTATTAAGCAATAGTGTCAAAGATACTATAACTGCTTTGACTAGATTGAGTATTGGTTGCATTAGATGCAACATTCGCATTGGATGCGAGCACTGTTACCTAGGGATATGCAAGTGCCGTAAAAGGACTTGGCATAGTCTTTTGGGAACAGAGTGACTGATCAGCTTACCTAGCTATTTCTAAATAGCTTATGATTGTCACATGAGTGTAGGTTTAAATGATTAGCCCATTAATGGCTCTTTGGGCTAGTGGGAGATTGTTGGACATGTGAGCCCACGGCGAGCCATTATGCAATAAATGTTATTGTGAATATCATTCCCTGATCTGAAATAAGGAATAAATAATTTGCATAATAGGTCCCTCTGTACAATTAGGGTTATGTACCATGGCTGTCTTAATGATCATACAGCTGTTGATTCAATTATTGAATCATAGAGGCTGGTGTTTGGATGAATATCTAAAGGGTTAGATTGAGGACTCATCAAGCATCGTCAAATGATTATTAAGATGTGATCTCCAGCCTGAGTAGGAGATGGCAATCCTTTCTCACATAGGCTGATATCTGACCGACCTCTTGATGCAGGTCCTCTGCATAGGAATAGAGATTCAGAGGTGTCAGATTAGTTAGGTCAAAGAGTTGACTTAACGAGATCGAGATAACCAAAGTCCTATGTTGAATGCTGTCACAGCATAGGCACGCATCCTCTGACCGGAGACAGATGTATTGCTATATGTCTGAGTATGTACATTTGGCAGACCAATAGGTTGATGACCTAACCAAGGTCTATACACCGGCGAGCTGGTGTGCATATAAGGGCATATGAGTAATACGATCTCTCAAAGGGATCATACATGTTCACTACTGAACCGGAAGACATGAGCTCACTCATGAGATATTGGGAAGAATCAAATTCCGTGCACGGTCGTCTCGCTTTGGAAGCTTGACTGAATTTGTAGGTTTGATATATACTTTTGGAAAGTATATGATCAAGATCTAGGTATGATATATGCTTTTGGAAAGCATATAATCGATACCAAATCCCAATGATCAAATGAGAAACTTAGTGATCAAACCCTGAAGAAGACAGTGTAAAATAGATCTTGATCTTCGGGTTGACCATGGGTCTTCCAGTATGCAGGATGTACAGGTATTGGGAATACCTGAGGGTGATGTGATCATAAACGATTGTATATCCATGACGCTTCCATTCCGAGGGAGTGATGAAACAAGTCTGGATTTTAGTGACTCCTTCCAGTAGAGAAGCAATCTGATCTTAGTCCAAGTGTTGGACATTGATCTGAATGTTCAGATTCAATGAGAAGATTAGATTTACGGTCTTGATTTAATCAAGCATCTATGGGAAGTTCGTACGATCTGGATTTGAGATAATATCTCAATATCCAAGTCACTATACGTGGAATAATACAATCGTCCTGTCCTTATCTCCAAGTATCTGCGGAGAAAGCACATTATTCTTGAAAGGGTTCAAGAATAATTCTTTTGATGAAATATCCAAGCAAGGACTTGATGATTAAATGAGATTTAATTATCAAGCTTAATATGAATATAATTCATATTGTGAAAATGAGTATCTAAGATAATTAAATGGGATTTAATTATCAAGGATTAAGAGAATGTGGATAACACTATCCACGATATATGTGTGTTATAAATATGATTTATAATATACATATATAAGAGAGAGAATTTATGTAAATAGCATTTGTTAATTAATAATGCGGATTGGATTCACATTTATTAATTAATTGGAAATGCAATTTACTAAATTAGTTTGGGTTGTGAACATGATTCACATAATGATCAATGGCATGATTGAAATATTCACAAATTGATTTGGAATTAATTTGGTGGATATTATTGCAATAATAGTTATTGCAATTTATTAAGAAATAATAAGATAAAATAAAAGGAGACAAAATAACCCCTATAATTTAGGGTGGTTTGTTGACTCCCTTTTTGTTGTCACATTATCTCTTAACTAGTTAAATTAAATTATGTTGATAATGTTGCAACATATTTTAATTTAAATTAATGTTGTTGGTTTTAACCAACAACAATCATAGCCATTGATTTTACATGGACCAGGCCTGGCCGTTGGATCCATATGTCCCATGGATTGAGATCCATTGGATCCTAAACTAATATAAAAGGAGGGCTAGGGTAGCCTTCCAAGGTACAAAATAATCAAGAGTTGTAAATGGTTGCAACTCTCTCTCTCTCTCTCATATTCTCGCCCTCTCTCTTTCTCTCCTCCAAAAGATGGTCGTCCATCTTGTGTTGAGAAAGGAGAGACTATCGGTTTCTTCTTCGACGACTCAAGGATCTCCTTCTTCTCTGGAGTTTCTTACTCTAAAGGAAGACGACGGATTTCGTTTGATGAAATCGGGGGAGCCATGCTTGGATCTTCATCGAGGATTGCGGGGAGGAACGCGACTCATCATCGTACCCGCAAGTGCGTTCTTCGTGGATCGGACTTGAGACAGGAGGATCTCTACTTTGGGATCTCACGATCACAACCACGCTTCAAGAGGTATTCCTTATACTTGTGGTTAGATGAAACGATCCGAGAAGTGTTCTCGTGATCATGTGGTTTCATCTTTAGTTTTAAAATTTTTAATTTCCGCTGCATCTAGCGACTAGTGCGACTAGTTGCTCCGATTGCATACGATGCGATCGACACGCTTCCGTGATGCGCTTAAGGATACTCAATATCCTTCAGATCCAAGAAATGAATCCCCTGATTTTGTCAAACGAAATCTTTCATCTTCCTTTAGAGTAAAAAACTTCAAAGAAGAAGGAGATCCTCGAGTCGTCGAAGGCGAAGGCGAGAGACCCTCCTTCTCAATGCACAAAGTGGATGGCCACCTTGAATAGAGAGAGAGAGAGGGTAGGCGAGAATGAGAGAGAGAGAGAGAGAAGTTGGCTTCTACAACTCTTCATCGTGTACCTTGAAAGGCTAGGTTAGCCCTCCTTTTATATTAGTTTAGGATCCAATGGATCTCAATCCATGGGACACATAGATCCAACAACCAAGTTGATCTATGTATTAATCAATGGACATGATTGTTGTTGGATAAAAACCAACATTAATTTATATTTAAATCAAATATATGTTGCAACAATATCAACATAATTTAATTTAATATAAATTAACTATTAAGAGATAACAATATAATAAAGGGGAGATAACAAATTACCTCCTAATAATGAGGGGGTGTCACCTTTGACTATGTCATTGGTGATGCCACCTCATTTGGTGGTTATTTATCTCCCATTTATTTTATATTATTATTTCTCAATGTATTTGTAATAATCATTATTAAAAATATCCACCAAATTAATTCCAAATTAATTTGTGAGATTTACATAGTTAACAATATATGTATATTATAAATCATATTTATAATACACAAATATTATGGATAGTATTATACACATTCTCTAATCCTTGATAATTAAATCCCATTTAATTATCTTGGTTAATTATTCTCTCAATATGAATCTCATTCATATTATGCTTGATAATTAAATCTCATTTAATCATCAAGTCCTTCTTGCTTGGATATGTAGTTCATCAAATGAATTATTCTTGAACCCGTTCAAGAATAATGTGCTTTCTCCGCAGATACTTGGAGATAAGGACAGGGCAATTGTATTGTTCCACATATAGCAACTTGGATGTTTAGATCTCATCTCAAATCTAGATCTTACGGACCTCCCACAGATGTTTGATTAAATCAAGACCGCATATTTAATCTTCTCATTGCATCCGAATCACATTCAGACCAATGTCCAACACTTGGACCAATATCAGATTGCTTCTCTACTGAGAGGAGTCACTAAAATCCAGACATGTTTCATCACTCCCTCGGAATGGAAGCGTCATGGTTATACAATCGTTTATGATCACATCACCCTCAGGTATTCCCAATACCTGTGCATCCTACATACTGGAAGACCTATGATCAGCCCAAAGATCAAGATCAATTTTATACTGTCTTCTTCAGGGTTTTATCAATAAGTTTCTCATTTGATCATTGGGATTTGGTATCGATCATATACTTTCTAAAAGCATATATCATACCTTGGTCTTAATTATATACTTTCCAAAAGTATATATCAAACCTACAAATTCAGTCAAGCTTCCAAAGCGAGACGACCGTGCACGGAATTTGATTCTTCCCAATATTTCATGAGTGAGCTCATGTCTTCCGATTCAGTAGTGAACCTGTATGATCCCTTTGAGAGATCGTATTACTCATATGCCCTTATATGCACACCAACGCACCGGTGTATAGACCTTGGTTAGGTCATCAACCTATCGGTCTGCCAAATGTACATACTCAGACATATAGTAACACATCTATCTCTCATCAGAGGATGAGCCTATATCGTGACAGCATACGACATAGGACTTTGGTTATCTCGATCTCGTTAAGTCAACCCATTGACCTAACTAATATGACACCTCCGAATCACTATTCCCATGCAGAGGACCTGCATCAAGAGGTCGGTCAGATATCAGCCTATGTGAGAAAGGATTTCCATCTCATACTCAGGCTGGAGATCACATCTTAATAATCATTTGACGTTGCTTGATGAGTCCTCAATCTAACTCTTTAGATATTCATCCAAGCACCAGCCTCTATGATTCAATAATTGAATCAAAAGCTGTGTGATCATTAAGATAGCCATGGTACATAACTTTAATTGTACTAAGGAACCTATTATGCAAATTAATTATTCTTCATTTCAGATCAGGGAATGATATTCGCAATAACATTTATTGCATAATGGCTCGCCGTGGGCTCGCATGTCCAACAACCGGCTACAGTAATTCTTGTGTCTGCATTACATGAGTGAGTATGGCCCTAGAGCGAGTACATCACAACACTGGATTCGATTGGCATGAATCAGGATCCATATGATCTCAGACCATTATTTATTTCACTTCTCCAAAATTTTATGAGAACATGACAGAGGAGTCATTTACCTTTCTACAATAGTTCGAGATGATATATGGTACGACTAGTTACTTGAGCGTTACGCAGGAGGTTGTATGTCTTAAAGCCTTCCCCTTCGCCTTAACAGATAAGGCGCTTTACTGATCGAATCATTCGGGGAGGGAGATTTCTACTTGAGATGATACGAAATCCACATTCCTGCGTAAATATTTTCCTCTTGGGAGGACAAACACGATATGGAGTCAAATTGCAAAATTCATGCAACACTCCCATGAGTGTTTCCATGAAGTGTTGGGGAGCTTCAAGGATATGACAGAGAAGTGCCATCATCACGAGATACCACTGAAGGTGCTAGTACATAATTTCTTTGGAGGACTTCATGTTGATATTCAGGGATTGGTCAGTGCAAAATGTGGCAGCAGTTATTTGAAGGATATGGAGAATCCTTAAGCGCATCACGGAAGCGTGTTGATCACATCGTATGCAATCAGAGCAACTAGTCGCACTAGATGCTAGATGCAGCGGAAATTAAAATTTTTAAATCTGAGGATGAAACCACATGATCACGAGAATACTTCTCGGATCGTTTCATCAAACCACAAAGTATAAAGAACACCTCTTGGAGCGTGGTTGTGATCGCGAGATCCCAAAGTAGAAATCCTCCTGTCTCAAGTCCGATCCACGAAGAACGCACTCGCGGGCACGATGATGAGTCGCGTCCATCCCGCAATCCTCGATGAAGACCCAAGCAATGGATCCCCTGATTTCGTCAAACGAAATCCGTCGTCTTCCTTTAGAGCAAGAAGCCCCAAAGAAGAAGGAGATCCTCGAGTCATTGAAGAAGAAGCCGAGAGTCTCTCCTTTCTCAACACAAGATGGACAACCATCTTTTGGAGGAGAGAAAGAGAGAGGGCGAGAATATGAGAGAGAGAGAGAGTTGTAACCTTGTACAACTCTTAATGATGTCCCTTGAAAGGCTACCCTAGCCCTCCTTTTATATTAGTTTAGGATCCAATGGATCTCAATCCATGGGATACATGGATCCAACGGCCAGGCTTGGTCCATATAAAATAAATGGCTATGATTACTGTTGGTTAAAACCAACAGTATTTATTTATGATTAAATTAAATATATGTTGCAACATTATCAACACATTTTTAATTTAACATAAATAAGTTAGTTGAGAGATTAATCATCATAATAAAATGGAGATAATATTGCCTCCTAAAAATAAGGGGCGTCACCCATGACTTTTTCATGGGTAACGCCACCTCTAAAATTGATGGCTTTATTTCTCCTTTTTATTATATTACATTATCTCTCAATTATCACAAAAATATCCACCAAATTAATTCTAAATTAATTTTGTGAATATTTCATTCATGCCATTGAAAATTATGTGAATCATATTTACATCCCAAACTAATTTGTAAATGACATTTCCAGTTAATTAACAAATGTGAATCCAATCCACATTTAATAATTAACAAATGTTATTTACTAAATTTCTCTCTCTTGAATATATGTATATTATAAAGAGCTAAATGGGGCTGCCCCCAGGGAGTAGCCAACTTGGCTACTCCCACCCCTATTTTTCCCTCATTTTTTATTTTTTTTTGAAAAATAAAAATTTGTATATTCATCATTATATCCCTCTCACATTCTATTAAAATTTCATCAGAAACAGAGACTCCTACGACCTCCATCCAAACATGGTCGATTTAAAAAATCCTGCGACTGTTAAAAAATGATGTCTGGATGGAGGGCTTAGGAGTATCTGTTTCTGACGAAATTTTAACAGAATGTGAGAGGGATATAATGATGAATATGCAAATTTTTATTTTTCAAAAAAATAAAGAAATGAGGGAAAAATAGGGGTGGGAGTAGCCAAGTTGGCTACTCCCTGGGGGCAGCCCCATTTTACCCTATTATAAATCATATTTACAATACACAAATATTATGGATAATAATATCCACATTCTCTAATCCTTGATAATTAAATCCCATTTAATTATCTTGGATAATCATTCTCACAATATAAATCATATTCATATTAAGCTTGATAATTAAATGTCATTTAATCGTCAAGTTCTTCTTGCTTGGATATGTATTTCATCAAATGAATTATTCTTGAACCCTTTCAAGAATAATGTGCTTTCTCCGCAGATACTTGGAGATAAGGACATGGCGATTGTATTATTCCACGTATAGTGACTTGGATATTGAGATATTATCTCAAATCCAGATCATACGAACCTCCCATAGATGCTTGATTAAATCAAGACCGCAAATCTAATCTTCTCATTGCATCTGAATCTCATTCAGACCAATGTTCAACACTTGGACTAAGATCGGATTGCTTCTCTACTGAAAGGAGTCACTAAAATCCAGACCTGTTTCATCACTCCCTCGGAATGGAAGCGTCATGGATATACAATCGTTTATGATCACATCACCCTCAGGTATTCCCAATACCTGTACATCCTGCATACATGAAGACCCATGGTCAACCCGAAGATCAAGATCAATTTTACACTGTCTTCTTCAGGGTTTGATCACTAAGTTTCTCATTTGATCATTGGGATTTGGTATCGATCATATACTTTCCAAAAGCATATATCATACCTATGTCTTGATCATATACTTTCCAAAAGTATATATCAAACCTACAAATTCAGTCAAGCTTCCAAAGCGAGACGACCGAGTACGGAATTTGATTCTTCCCAATATCTCATGAGTGAGCTCATGTCTTCTGGTTCAGTAGTGAACCTGTATGATCCCTTTGAGATATCGTATTACTCATATGCCCTTACATGCACACCAGCGCGCCGGTGTATAGACCTTGGTTAGGTCATCAACCTATTGGTCTGCCAAATGTACACACTCAGACATATAGTAACACATCTGTCTCCGGTCAGAGGATGCGTGCCTATGCTGTGACAGCATTCAACACAGGACTTAGGTTATCTCGATCTCGTTAAGTCAGCCCATTGACCTAACGAATCTGACACCTCCGAATCACTATTCCCATGCAGAGGACCTGCATCAAGAGGTCGGTCAGATATCAGCCTATGTGAGAAAGGATTGCCATCTCCTACTCAGGTTGGAGATCACATCTTAACAATCATTTGACGGTGCTTAATGAGTCCTCAATCTAACTCTTTAGATATTCATCCAAGCACCAGCCTCTATGATTCAATAATCGAATCAACAGCTGTATGATCATTAAGATAGCCATGGTACATAACCCTAATTGTACAGAGAGACCTATTATGCAAATTATTTATTCTTCATTTCAGATCAGGGAATGATATTCGCAATAACATTTATTGCATAATGGCTCGCCGTGGGCTCACATGTCCAACAATCTCCCACTAGCCCAAAGAGCCATTAATGGGCCAATCACTTAAACCCACACTCATGTGACAATCATAGGCTATTTAGAAAATAGCTAGGTATGCTGATCGGTCACTCTGTTCCCAAAAGACTATGCCAGGTCCTTTTACGGCACTTGCATATCCCCAGTAACAATGCTCGCATCCAATGCGAATGTTGCATCTGATGCAACCAATACTCAATTTAGTCAGAGCAGTTATAGTGTCCTTGACACTATTTCTCAATAACTATTATAACCAGTATTTCCATAATCCTTATTAGAATACCCTTATTCCGGGAGATCACTATCTCTCAAGGTATCCACAGTTAAGACCTTTTAGATCACTATCTATAAAGTCTTAAGTTCTTGAAGATAAGACTTAGAGATCACCATCTATAAAGCCTTGTCATCTTTGAAGATTTTGTTATTACTGCAATCAACTGTTTTCTCTCCATAGTAGGATTAGTAAGAATTTACTACTCCCACTGCATGGCAGATATCTGGCTTTTGTACACATCTAGCATACACTTAGCTTCTCGTAACTGATGCACATGTGCAAGAAGTTCTAGCATTCACTTCCTCAACTCTTTGAGGTGCTATCCCTTTAGATAGGTCAGTACCAAATCTCAAGGGAAGGAAGCCTTTCTTAGAATTTCCAAGAATGGAATATGTCCAAGGTGTACTACAAATGTGACAGTCCCAATACCCTCTTTTCTTTGCTTCTGAACAACTTCAGAACTAAGATCTAAGAGGTATTCTTGAGGTCATATCTCAAGGTATGGAATAGCTTGTCTATAAAACACTTATTATCATCTTTATATCATTCCAAATGATTAGGATATTATCTACATTTAGCACGATGAACACAATGACACTCCCACTAAGCTTCACATGGTTCATCAAGATTCTATTTGAAATCATAACATTTATAATTTCATCAAATCTTATGTTCCAACAACAAGAAGCTTATTTGAGTCCACAGATGAATTTATTTAGCTTTCACACCTTACTTTCCCCAAACATGAAGCCCTTGGGCTACTTCATGTGAATATCCTCAGAGAGGTATTCTTTAGAGGAATGCAATCTTGAATTACATCCTGAGGATGCAATGGTCAAGTTGTGTGGCTAAGGTTAGCAATATTCTGATGAGTTTAAGCATGGTTACCAAAGAGCAAGTCTCATCGCAAGCAATGTCTTCTCTTCCGGTGTACAGCTCGTGGTTACGAACCGAGCTTTGAAGGTCTCTACCTTCTCATCAGGTACCTCTTCTCTTGAAGATCCATTTACACCTTAACGGGTCTTACCCATATAGGTGGATCCTCGAGGGTCCATATACAACACTTGTATATGAAGTCTACTTTAGACTTTATTTCTAATATCCATCTTTCCATGTCATGATCCTTAGGAGCTTCATCACATGAAGTCCGATCATTGTCAGACTTAACCGAGACATGGAATACATCCTCAAACTCATTTGAAGAGGTATTAGTGTTTCATCTTTAATTGTCCTTTTAGTTCCCGATTTCAGGAGCCTCATTATTGTCTCAAAATTAAATGAGTTCCTTCACTTCATTTTCATCTTGATTCTCAAGAGTCTCAATCCTCCAAGAATCACATTCTCAGAGATGAGATCTTTTAAGAATCTCAAGGTCATAAAATAGGTATCCAATACCTTCCTTTATTTTCCTAATGAAGTAGCACTCTCAAGTGCTAGATTCCATCTTACATGCATGGAACCTTATTAAGGATATATATTGTAGTCTCTACTACACATATATACCTAGAAACTAAGGGATAATTATGTTAAAATTCATCATTGATCAAATCATGTCACACATGATCCAATTGTATCTCCTTACAACTCCATTGAGTTTAGGTATGTTAGGAGTATTGAGATAGAAATGATATTCATATCTTCATAAGGTATTCCTTGAATTCATCTAATAAGTACTTGCTACCTTGGTTAGATCAAATTCATTTAATCTTACTTCAAACTTTGGTTCTAAACTAAAATTGTGAAATCTTTTAACATTTCAAAGGTTTCTCAGGTGAAATTAAGAAATCTCATATCATACATGATCATCAATAGATATCACATATCCATAATGTTCACTATGATATAGATGATCCACATACATCAATATGTATGAGATCCCGAATACCATGACATCTTACACCTTTCCTAAGAGAAGGGTGTATTGGACATTCTATGAATACAATATTCACAAGTATGTAAGATTTGAAATTTTAGACATTCTAAAATTCCATCTCTTACTAGTTTATTGATCATATCAATAGACAAATGTCCAAGGATTGATGCCAGATCATTGTCAAATGATCTTCATCCTCCTATTGATCTTATAAGGTTTGATTTTCAGTATTAGAAATCTTAATGAACCATTCATTAATTTTCTAAATTCATGGAGTCCACTAGATGTTAGATTACTATCTGAAATATTTCCATCATAACTCTTTATGATAATTTTATATCAGAATTCATGTTTATTTCCAACATTTAGAAACAAACAATGAGTGTACTCTAATATCTAGGTCATAGAGACATTCTCTAAGACTAAGGGCTCTCCCACTGAGAATATGAAGTCTATCTATCCAACAGAGATTGCTGCAACAATTACAGCAATATCCATGTAGATGACTACTAAACCTTAAGATCAAATTTCTAATCTTCTAATATATATGCAATGAATTGCAAATGTCATTAGAAGATTGGGATACAATTGTCAGACTTTATCTTATGAAATAAGAAAGTCAGAGTCAATGATTATATGTAGATTATTCTGATGCTCTATCTGAGTCCTTCACTAAGGATTTTAGACAGATTTGAAAGGCATACTATCTACACATCAACTTATTGCAATATTGGCATTCATCCAACTCTTTGGATGTCATATGGAAGTCACAGAAGTAGGTCAACTCTTTGACTTTCCTTCTTACTCGGATCCGACCCATGCTTCCACTGCGCTCTCTTAATCTATAAACAACCATTGCTTAAGACTAAGGATCTCTTATGTTAAATTCAAAAGAATTCAATGTAAGAGCATTTCAACATTTATACGTGCTTCATTAAATTCATACAATATGAATATCATGAAGCTTTATGATTGACTTGAGTATAGATAGTAGAATGATGACACTCATTATATCTACATTCATCTTAACTCTTGGAGACTTAGGTTCAGGTAGGTATTCAAACATTTTGAATACGTCATCTCTTTCGAGCCACCATTCTGCATAATGCAGAGAACCATGTCATTCATGATTAAATGTCTAGAGCACATATGTATGCCAAAATATCTTCTTTTATTTTATAAGGATTATTCGACAATTATGATCACCATCAACATGTCACTTCTAAAGTACACTCGATGAAAGATCAAGACTATAGAGACATACGAACCCTAAGGTGATATCTTATTGTCTTATTTAATTGTCATTCCTCATTATGTTGAGGAAACTTGCACATTGCAACCACATACATTATGTGTCCAATTGCAAGTACAATATCTGGATCATGAGTTCAATCCATGATATTTTACTGGTTATTATTGAGTATAACATTGAGTGAGTTTAATGAAGGATTATCTGAAATAAGAAATTTGCATAAGGGTATATACATTATATATACATGTTTTACTTTGATTTAGGAATTTTTATATCAAAGTTGTCTTGCCTTGTCAACAATGAAAGTTCATTCCCTTAATCACATTCAATGTAAGAGATATTCTTACCATTATATCTTTAGCAAGATCTGGGATCTCCTTTCCTATCTTTGTCGCATCTCAATAATATGAGAACTTACGACTCCGATAAAAAGAAGCGAGAACTCATTCCGCCTTGCAAGTCCAACTTGCATCTCCCAATTCGGTCTTTAACACCCGGGCCCACCACCCCTAAGATGATGTTAACCCGTCATTAATTGAACCAACCGTCAACAGGCTTAATACTTGCTATACGCAATCCAATATCGCCCCAATAATATGAGGACTCGATATTGCGGTCACTACGTATACGGCCTTACTCTTTCGAGAAGCAAAGAACCCGATCCAATTAAATCATGTACATGATCTGTCACTTCGGACAGGCGTCTCCTATACACAACAACTGGCGACGGATTCTTTTGCCTTGACGAGAGACCATGGATGTCACTTATGTGATCCTTCACCTCATATTCAAATTTTATAGTTAATTATCGTGAATCATATTCACATAATTAATTCTTCCAAGGGAAATACACATCTATCCATAATAGAGTGTTTATTGGATATAAATAATTTAATCACATTAAATTAATCATTAATCCAATCATCAATCAACAAATATGTCTTTTACTTGAATAGTAGATATATTCTCAAAGTACGTATTATTCGAATTTTAATAATTAGAAAAATACACATTGACTTTCTCCGGCATTATACAGTCCCTACCCGCTGTCATGGCCAGTACCGACGAGAGTGGGACGGACCACATACGTTGCAACCCGCGACCCCAATGCTCTCCGACTATGCACCACATCCTCCTCGGGAAAGCATAATACCAGATAGATCATCATGTACTTTGAGATGCTCATCGGTTTTTCAACCGAAATTATACCATATAATATACATCAAAACATTTTTGATTATATTATAAGGAGATTTGCTAGACAAATCCCCAATCCTATTCAAGCAAGAGGGTTTTTCATGTAAATGTTGTCCTACAACTATTGTAGGATAAACTATGGTTTTTCATGAAAGCAATGTTTGTTGATGAACCAATGATCAATATCTAATATCTCATCATTGTGGTTTAGGCAAATGTCATTCAGTGAAATAATCATCTCTTTAAGTATTTCACAAATATT
Source organism: Ottelia alismoides (assembly GCA_037367405.1). Classification (NCBI taxonomy): domain Eukaryota; kingdom Viridiplantae; phylum Streptophyta; class Magnoliopsida; order Alismatales; family Hydrocharitaceae; genus Ottelia; species Ottelia alismoides. The sequence continues at coordinate 232,285 of JAZKJV010007425.1, read as the reverse complement.
TATCACTAATTATTCCAGAAAATTAACAATTAATTTTCATCATGATAATTGAATGACTTATCACAAGGTTCAAGATAAAAAATGTTAATTTCCAGCTGTGACCCCCAATCACTAAAATTAACTTATCTTGATCAATTTAAATCCAAAAAATGCAAACTCAGTTTCCAAAGATTGTCTATTTGATTTATTAAAGAACCCAAGTGATAATTCACACATTTCGAGGCGGATTAAAACCGTAATTATCTCATTAATTACGTTTAAATCCGCAGTTCCCGCAACAGTGAATATAGTCATATTCAAAAAGCCATATCTTGAGCAAATGAAGTCCAAATTTCAAAAACTCAAATCCTATGGTTTCTTTAATTAATGGGGAACAAAATACAATTGAAAATTTCGTGTTTAAACATTTTAAACAGTACAGAAAAAATTCAATTAGACAGAGGTGCGAAAATTGAAATGTAGTAAAAATTTCGCAACCCTTTCAAGAACCAAATCGTCTAAGGTCTATGGATCATATCCAAAACCTTATTCAACCTGGCTCTGATACCACTTGAAGGATATGGAGAATCCTTAAGAGCATCACGGAAGCGTGTTGATCGCATCGTATGCAATCGGAGCAACTAGTCGCACTAGATGCTAGATGCAACGGAAATAAAAATTTTTAAATCTGAGGATGAAACCACATGATCACAAGAACACTTCTCGGATCATTTCATCAAACCACAAAGTATAAGGAATACCTCTTGGAGCGTGGTTGTGATCGCGAGATCCCAAAGTAGAGATCAGCCTGTCTCAAGTCCGATCCACGAAGAACGCACTCGCGAGCACGATGATGAGTCGCGTCCGTCCCGCAATCCTCGATGAAGATCCAAGCAATGGATCCCCTGATTTCGTCAAACGAAATCCTTCGTCTTACTTTAGAGCAAGAAGCCTCAAAGAAGAAGGAGATCCTCGAGTCGTTGAAGAAGAAGCCGAGAGTCTCTCCTTTCTCAACACAAGATGGACGGCCATCTTTTGGAGGAGAGAAAGAGAGAGGGCGAGAATATGAGAGAGAGAGAGAGTTGTAACCTTGTACAACTCTTAATGATGTCCCTTGGAAGGCTACCCTAGCCCTCCTTTTATATTAGTTTAGGATCCAATGGATCTCAATCCATGGGATACATAGATCCAACGGCCAGGCTTGGTCCATGTAAAATCAATGGCTATGATTATTGTTGGTTAAAACCAAGAACATTTATTTATGATTAAATTAAATATATGTTGCAATATTATCAACACATTTTTAATTTAACATAAATAAGTTAGTTGATAGATCAATCATCATAATAAAATGGAGATAATATTGCCTCCTAAAAACAAGGGACGTCACCCATGACTTTTTCATGGGTGACGCCACCTCTAAAATTGGTGGCTTTATTTCTCCTTTTTATTATATTACACTATCTCTCAATTATCACAAAAGTATCCACCAAATTAATTCCAAATTAATTTTGTGAATATTTCAATCATGCCATTGAAAATTATGTGAATCATATTCACATCCCAAACTAATTTGTAAATGACATTTCCAGTTAATTAACAAATGTGAATCCAATCCACATTTAATAATTAACAAATGTTATTTACTAAATTTCTCTCTCTTGAATATATGTATATTATAAATCATATTTACAATACACAAATATTATGGATAATAATATCCACATTCTCTAATCCTTGATAATTAAATCCCATTTAATTATCTTGGATAATCATTCTCACAATATGAATCATATTCATATTAAGCTTGATAATTAAATCTCATTTAATCATCAAGTTCTTCTTGCTTGGATATGTATTTTATCAAATGAATTATTCTTGAACCCTTTCAAGAATAATGTGCTTTCTCCGTAGATACTTGGAGATAAGGACATGGCAATTGTATTATTCCACGTATAGTGACTTGGATATTGAGATATTATCTCAAATCCAGATCATACGAACCTCCCATAGATGCTTGATTAAATCAAGATCGCAAATCTAATCTTCTCATTGCATCTGAATCTCATTCAGACCAATGTCCAACACTTGGACTAAGATCGGATTGCTTCTCTACTGAAAGGAGTCACTAAAATCCAGTCCTGTTTCATCACTCCCTCGGAATGGAAGCGTCATGGATATACAATCGTTTATGATCACATCACCCTCAGGTATTCCCAATACATGTACATCCTGCATACTGGAAGACCCATGGTCAACCCGAAGATCAAAATCAATTTTACACTGTCTTCTTCATGGTTTGATCACTAAGTTTCTCATTTGATCATTGGGATTTGGTATCGATCATATACTTTCCAAAAGCATATATCATACCTATGTCTTGATCATATACTTTCCAAAAGTATATATCAAACCTACAAATTCAGTCAAGCTTCCAAAGCGAGACGACCGTACACGGAATTTGATTCTTCCCAATATCTCATGAGTGAGCTCATGTCTTCTGGTTCAGTAGTGAACCTGTATGATCCCTTTGAGAGATCGTATTACTCATATGCCCTTACATGCACACCAGCGCACCGGTGTATAGACCTTGGTTAGGTCATCAACCTATCGGTCTGCCAAATGTACATACTCAGACATATAGTAACACATCTATCTCTCATCAGAGGATGCGCCTATATCATGACAGCATACGACATAGGACTTTGGTTATCTCGATCTCGTTTAGTCAACCCATTGACCTAACTAATATGACACCTCCGAATCACTATTCCCATGCAGAGGACCTGCATCAAGAGGTCGGTCAGATATCAACCTATGTGAGAAAGGATTTCCATCTCCTACTCAGGCTGGAGATCACATCTTAACAATCATTTGACGGTGCTTGATGAGTCCTCAATCTAACTCTTTAGATATTCATCCAAGCACCAGCCTCTATGATTCAATAATCGAATCAACAACTGTATGATCATCAAGATAGCCATGGTACATAACCCTAATTGTACAGAGGGACCTATTATGCAAATTATTTATTCTTCATTTCAGATCAGGGAATGATATTCGTAATAACATTTATTGCATAATGGCTCGCCGTGGGCTCACATGTCCAACATTATTTGAATAAGGATGTCAAGTTAGTTTGGACCATCTATGAAGGGATGGTCTCCATCTCTAGAGCTGTTGATTCCTTCTGGGAATACAAGAAGACCATCAAGACACCACACCATAGAGATCATCAGAAGGTGACCAACATTGCTGAGTCTGATTCACAATCTACCGATATGGTTTTCATTAGTGGGAACCTTATTGTCGGAGATGTGATTCATAAGCAAGTCCAAGAGTTGCATAAGTTGAGAGAGTTAGAGAAGCTTTCTTCATTACCTCAGGAGATGAATGGTTTGGCGAAGAAGGTGGATAAGATTTAGAGACATGGCCAAAAACCACCTACACTTTAGCATACACGGAGATCTTTACTCGCTCCTCACACCTGTTTGGTACACTTTGTACAAGGTAAGGCAAGGTGTTCTATTGAGACTTCGTAGTTAGCTTGTCCTAAGGATTCGTCCATAGCGATTAGAGATAGATCATGACACCTATAGCAGATGATGTTGGTACTTCATCTACATTTGAGATCAATGGCATATGGTACGCTCCACTTCCTTACTAGTCTCCACCACATATTATACCACAAAGCGTATACCATACACTACAACAGATGCACCAACAACATGGTCTTCCACATTACCAGCAGCTCCTAGAATAGTATATACAACATCAGTCTCATCATTCTTCTATTAGAGACCAGTTCACCATCCTCGAGTTCTGCATTACGACCAGCAACATCAGTTATAGTATACAACTCAACGATTTTCACAACCATATACATCACAACCTCTGCATACCTCTCCAAAGAGATCAAAGATCCATGGACAGGACTCTGAGATTGAGTTATCTACACAATCCTTGGACCTGAATCAGATCATGGACATGCTGAGTACACTCTAGATAACACACAAGATAGAGATAAAGCGAGTTAATCATCACCTTAATGATTTAGTTGTGCCCAAGACTACCCTTCCAACACAACTACTAATGAATCTGAACAACAAAAGCCATCATACAGATCAGGTAGAGAGCATAGATAAATCCAGTGATAAGGTCACTTTTTCTGAATTTTTAGCTAACTATATTCGTCTCAGGAGCGGTAGACAACCACCCGTGCCTGATCTAGATGAGGAGGGAGTCATACATGATGAGGAGTGACAATCCATACATAAGGAATCACATTCTGATACTGAGGGGGAGTGCCATGATGATACAATACTTTATGATGCTATACATACATGATGATGCTAGAGATGGGAGCGATGCTGAGATGATAGACATGGACATATGCGATTCTTATGACGATACCAAGCCATCCCATGTAGACACTCCTGGAGGATTTTCTTCTCCTGTTTTTGAGAATTTTCTACATAATTCCGATACTCTCAATGCACATGCTGATTCTGATGATAAAATAAAAGAGAACTTTGTTGTTCCAGAAATTGTTCCTTTTTCTTGATGCTTTATCTGGTGAAGGAAAGAAAAATCTAAAAGAATGATGTGACACATATTTCTCACAATACCATTCCATGATGCCCTGAATCATTTTCTTACACTCAAGTAGAAATTGAAAAACAAATGTATAACACATAGGAAAATAAAGTCATGAATTGAGAAACATATCTTGACCAAGGCCACATCTTGTACTATACAGAACAAGTTACGAAAGAAAAAGAGAGATTCAGGTGCTCGTTATGTCATATGCGAGTTTTCCAATGCTACAGTCGATCACACTCTCTTAGATAATGGTTCCTCCATTAATTTGTTACCAACTTTTTACTTTATAAACTGGAGTTAGGTCCTCTTTACAAATCATGTGCAATCCTTTAGTTTGTTGAAAGATCAATAAAGAGACCTAGTGGCGTGTTGAGGAACATTATCGTGACTGTGCAGGGTCTCTAATTCCTTGTGGACTTCATTGTCCTAGACATGGATTGCCCTACACAACTGAACCTTACCCCAATCATTATAGGGAAGCCTTTCTTGCAGATTGCAAATGCACTCTTTGATTATGATACTGGGAAGGTCTCTTTTCATACTGAGGGTGAGAAGATACACATTGAGATCATGAGAGAACTATCTACATTTGGTGCCACATCTACACATAGTTCAGATGTCTTGAGTTCTCCAGCCAGTTGCGATTACATGGATGAGGTTCGTTACGATGACTTTGAGAGGTATTCGATTGAGACCCACGATATCCTAATAGAGGACATCTCATGCACAACAGTTGGGAGTTCTTCTGAGGGTAGCTTGTACACTTTATAGACTTGGATCAGATGAAGCAATAGTTTGTGAGCTTATTGTAGACATATGAGCGAGTTTTTTTCTCTCCAGAGGATCTAGAGCCATATTATCACTTATATGAGTTCCTTATTCTAGTCCTTCCAAGGAGGAGTACAACAGAGAGTTAGATGGTGTGATGGACACATTTATTGACACCTTATATAGTCCGACTCAAGAGACATTTAATATCATAGAGAGACTGATGTCATATACATTACCCACTTACAGAGGCTGCTCTACTTAGTCAGTCAGGGATTGGTTCATGCTTTCACAACAGATGATACCATACATTCCATGTTGAGGCGATCTATTCTGTATGGGAGTTGTGGCTACTTTTTCTCTTAATTTTGTCCTATATAGAGACCTTGAAACCTTTCATTTGTGGACCACACGCCATTTGGTTATTCTTCTTAGATCCCAATTGTCTCCGTTTTTGCTCGTCTTTATACTTAGGATATCATATCCTAAGTATAGGGGGTCGATTGTTTCCATTGATTTTTAGTTTTCTTGGTTTGTTCTTCTTATTTTTCTTTGTATATATTGTTTTACACCTATCACTCGTCTCCAATTTTTGTTACATTCTTTTCTATACTCAGGATACCTTACCCTAAGTACAGAGGGGACCGAGTACTTCCATTGATTTCGTTTTCTTTTCTTCTTTCTTATTTTCATTTGTTTATTTCTTGTCCTCAATCACCTCATTTTTTCTTCCCTTATACTTATGATGATCATGTCATAAGTATAAGGGGGTGACTGACTTCTTATTCTTTCATTCTTTTCACCCATTTTTACTTAGCATGAGTTATGTCCTTTTTTTCTTTTTGGTACTATGAGGACATAATACAAGCTATGTATAGATGGTGCATATATATTGCATATATACTTTTGTCTATAACATACATTTATGTATTTTCTATATACATAAAAATCCATAGAAAGTGGGTGGGGGTAAAATTTATTTAAAAGTTGTTTATTAAGTATTTATAAAATCCTTGAAAATAAGTAAAATATATGTAAAATTCTTATTTAAAACATTTATTTAAAATGTTTATTTAAAAGTGTATAATACTTATTCTAAAATCTTATTTAGTAAAATGTATAAAAATAACTTAATATTTAAAATCTTTATGTAAAACACATTAGTTATTCAATCCAAAAATAAAATATTGGTAACTTATCTTTTGTAAAATTTTGTAGAAAAATGTTTATTTATAAAAAATGATAAATTTATAAAATTCATAAAAATACAAAGTCCTAAAATTCATAAATTGCAAAATCCTTAAAATTCATAAAATAAGTAAAATTCTGAAAATTTACCTCACAAAAACATTGTTGCATTTATATTCACAATTTTCAGAATAAGTTTGAGTTACTGAACTAAAGATCGAAAATAGTTCAAGGTATGGAGCTTGATTATGGCCTTTGACCCTAAATTCTAAGGAGCCTATTCAGGAATTAGAATTTAGCCTTTTCAGGTCTTTGATTTAAAGATTTGGGTTCCATAGGACAATGTTCATAATTCAACTTAAACTTGCCTAAGTACAACACTTGGTGTCATCTGTTTAACTCTTTAACCGTGGAACAATTTTGGATACATGCACTCCACACTTAGCTCAACTTGCATGGGGTTGTGAAGAGTAGTTCATTTTAGTGGTGCATTTTCATCCTTGTCTATTGGTGCAGAAGTCAAAAGATGAGAGTTGTGGGGTTGAAATAAATCTTCGGATGAGGGAAGGTCTGCTGGCATAATAATTTCTAAGATCCCAAAACATGGGCAGAACAAAAGATTATGTATCCGTCAGGGAACCCAAGAATGCACAATGTTTATTTTACACCAAAACATGGGCAGAATAAAAGATTCTATATCCATCAGGGAAAAAATCATGAAGTACATTGATGACCAAAAATGGTCTAAGCTTGATATAGCTTGCATATCTTGGTGGAGACTTTGCTACACTGGTTAAGCTTCACAAGTAGATGTGACTACAGTGGCCACACTCCAGTTCTCTTCTCTTCTTCTAGCTTATTACCTCTCTCGATTGTGGACACATCACGACCTGAACTTAGAAGGGAATACCCCCCTTCCTCAAGAATCGAGTAGCTGGATGAGTGATGAATTCACGATTCATTGTCTCAATATATTGATCTTAAAAAAATACTTGAGTAAAATCTCACATAAATATCCATAAAATCAATAAATTAATAAAATAAATTTTGTAAATAAAATACACTAATTATTGTATATTATATTGTATAAAATAAATTAATAATAAAAAGCTGTGAAATAAAGGAGTTTTTCACCTATAAATAGCCCATAACTTCATGTATTTTTAATAATTTCAATTCAACTCCTTTTTGGCGAATTATGTTCTAACTTGTTTATAAAAATGTATAGAAAAATATAAAAATAAAATCAAATTTCTCCTCAAATAAATACTCCTAGATCACAAAGAGAAAAAGCCATAAAGCCAACTTCTCGGCCAAATTCCCGCTTTGTATGAACTCCAAATTCGCCATCAATTTTGTGTTTAATTTCCTATGTTTAGTTAAATCCACCCATCATCTTCAACCCGATTTGCAATATTAAAGGGGTTCCGATCACTCAAATCACTTTCCAATATGGCCTTCACTTTCGCCAGACCATTCTCCATCTCTTCCACCTTCTGATCCTCAGATCATCACAGATATGAGGATTAGCTCCACCTCCGACTATCATCATCAGAGCTCTCATCCCTTCACTATTTTTTGTCTTCTTGCATTAATAAACTTCATCGAGCTTCACATCCGAGCAAGGAAGTCATTACAAGTTTCAGGATCTCGTTTGGGGGCGAGAATCAACACTTGGAGGTTCCCCTTGAGCACTACTGCTCCCCACCCCCAAATCATTTTCCAGCCGTCATCGACCATCTTGAAACCCTTAGATCGAAAGAGGGGACATGTTGGATGCTAGAGCATGATCTTGGAGTTGACTTAGGCGGAGAACGACGAAGATCTTCTCGATTGAAGTTTGTCAGAAACCACTTGCTTCCCACTTCTTCTGCTAGCCTTCTCGCATGCTCGTTCAAGAATAGGGTGCCCCAGATTTAATCACAATCGTCCGATTTGCCCCAAAGTTGAACCATGGATTGAAGTCTTAGATCAGATCCAAGTCGCTCAAGAACGCTTCTTCATTTGTTGTCCGATCAGTCTCCTGACGAGTCACGGTTGTAGATTACTCCATGTTGATTAAGGATAAACTTACATAAAACCCTTGCATTTACTTATTTTGCAAATAAGTCCCTTGCATAACTAACCCATGTATTTATATATTTGTTATCATTTAGTCTAAAAATATTAAATAATCACATTCATACCCTTGTGAGGTTGCATATCTTTTTCTTATTAAAATAAAATAAAAATTAGCAAAACACCTCTAAAAATTCCATAAAAATTATCTCAACTTCCTATTACATTGATCTTCCGTCCCCTAATTTTTATTTCACATTTTCATATTTTTTATTATTTTTAATAATTTAAGAACTCCAACAAAATATTTGATTGCGTTTGAAAATCAATAAACAATATACAAATTTTGCGAAAAATTCTAAAAAATCATGTTTTCTTCTTTTTATTTATTTTATTTTTTATACAATTTTCACATTTTATTCCTCTTAAAAATCAAAAAATACATAAAACACTCAAAAGAATTTAAAATTCATATAAAAATCCAAAAAGGTATAAAATACCTTTCTAGAAACTTTAAAATTTCTCGTTCGTTTTGTCTATCTATTTTTAGTCTTATTTGCTATTTTAAAATCCAAAAACATCCATGTTGTGTTATGTTTTCCTTATTTTTTATTTTTGATTTATTTAAAATTTTTAATTTTTTTAAATTCTGGAAAAATAAGAAAAATGTTAAAAAATGTCATAAAACCAAAAAACAATTTTATTTTAACTTTTTGTGTCATTCTATCAATTTGTAAAAATCCCTAAAGTTGCATCTTTCTTTATTTTCTTATTCTTTTTATCTTTTTTATTTTAATAAATAATATTTTGGAAAATTAAAAATCGAATAAGAAATATAAAATTAAAAATAAAAAAATCAAAAATACAAAACCAAGCATAGTGTTCATAGAATCTCCTTCTTTATTTCAGTGATTCTTTCATTGATTTATTAACCCTTGGAATTTTTGTAACCTCCCTGCCTACTATACATGTAAATAAATAACAAAATTCTCTTGCTACATTTTCTTCCTTTATTTTTGCTTGAGAATCAAATACATTTTTGTTGAGGGATTTTTAATGTTGCAACAACATTACATTTTAATTCTTACTAATACCCGGATTTCCCTGCTCAACAAATGGCGTCGTTGTCGGGGAGGCACAACGCGGGTAGTTAGGTTTTTCTCTTGACCACCTATTCTTGGTTGTATTTAATTGATTTTATGTCTTTTATTTTGTCTATATTTTTTCTAAATTTATTTCATTGTGTATATCACTGTCAAATATTCTTTATATACATTTTTTAAATTATTTCTTTCATTTATTTTGTCTATATTTTTGTGTATATATTATGGACTTACATATTGTTGAGGAGTGAATAGTCAAATTAAATACTTGTGCCGTGAAGGATTACAACGCTTGCAGGATCCGATGTGTCGGACACCGAAAGCTCCACAAGATCAGACTTAGGAATTCATTTGAGATACATTTTTTGTGTGCTCTTCTAACTTTGCTTCAGCTCCACCGCATTGTTTGCTTGTCTATACTTCCTGTATTTATTTTCACATCATTTTTTCTCATATTTTTATAACTGTGTCTCTTACATTATCTTATGTTTCCTCTTTTTTTGCAAGTGCCTGACGAGCAAGGGTGACTTTCTTAGGATCAATGGTGTACCCGAGTGAAACAGAGGCAACTTGTTTCTTCATCAAGTTGCAGGAGAGCATAGGAGGAGGAGAAGAAGATTTGGAAGAGACTAGTCACTTGGAGCATTTGCATAGATTTTTTTGTTTTATTTAGCAATTTTATTCTTTCATTATTATTGTAGAAATTTGTAATGATTAATTTGGCACTTGCCTCCTTTTCTATTTTCTAAAAGGCCACTATATACCTTGTGTGTGTGGGGTCTGTTTCACCAAGTGTCGGTGCATTTAGGGAACCTCATGGGTTTTGTTTTCATCACCTTCTTTTTCTTTGTTTTCTCGTGGTTTGGTGTGCTTGAGATCTTAGAAGTAGGTTTTGTTATCTTACATGAGCCAAGTAATTAATTAGGTCGAAAGCACCTAAATAAGATTTTTTGTACCTATAAAATAAAGTATAGCTTGAACTTAGTCAAATTAACATGTTCTTGCATGTTAATAGAAGTAACTGCTAGGATGTTCTCATGTATCATATTGGTTAGTTTATTTTCTGTCTTTTATTTTCTACAAAGATTGCCTTGCATGTAGAGTGTTGGCGACAAGATATGCATCCTCTATCTCCTTCATACATCATTGATTTTCTCGCACATTCACTCACATAATACTAAAAGGAAATTGGAAAATTCGATAGACGATTTATTTGAAAAATCTAAAAAGGTAAAATTGTATAAATTGCAACTGCTAAAGAAAACTTGATCTTAAAACTAAACATAAGGACAAATCATCATTGTTTTGGGGAGAGTAACCCCCTCATTGTTTGCAAGCACTTACCTCTAGACAGAGTGATTGAGGATGTAGCCGTAAAGATAGAGCCAAATCTCTGGACTTGTACCTTAAGTACATGTACATCACTTTTCGGTGTATGGTTGCAATTGTAAGCACTTGCCTCTGACCATAGAAAATCATTTTGGTGTGTTATTCCTTTTATCTCCCTTTAGGCCTGATATTGAACCCGACAACTGGGGAATATGGTACCACTGTTTGGGGAGGTCTGAATATGAATGACGGGCGTTAGCGGTGAGTCACTTTGTTTGTTTCGTAGTAAGAAACTTCTTGTAGATTCACTAAACTTAAAATAAAAAAGATAAAAGATCGAACTCTTACAGTCTTAACTTGTATACAATTGGTGATTCGGGGTTTATATTATGTTTGATTGTTAGTGTAAAGAACCTTCCATGCACTTTGCACTTTTTCTCACTTTCTTCTTTTGTTGACCTTCGTGTACTCACATCTTTCCTCTTGAAGTCGAAGATGTTGGACTGGATCATTTCTTGTTCGGACTTCGCGAACTCATTTCACACTCTGATTCAGGTGTCTTATATCCGGGAAGACTCATTTCCCGAGTATTCCTCTTTCTCCACTTCACCATTTACCTCATCGATCAATCCATTGTTAAATATTAACTATAATCTTGAACTATCATTTCAGACTCCACCATTCTTGAGGACCAATCTAATGTCATGTACACTTGCAGAAATTGAGATAGTGCACTTGATGCCACCGAAGGGAAAAGATTCCATGGTTGAGAAGAACGAGATCAATATCACCATGTTAGCCTCCACACAGGCCATTCAGGCACATATGACAGAACAAGTTGACATGTAAGCCAGATTGAGAGATATGATCATCAAGATGAGATGGGACAAATAAGAGACATGAGAGGAGAATAGAAACCCTAGAGGAGGTGGGAATGAGGGAGGAGATGATCCACTTCTTGAGCTAGTGGCTAAGCTTATATTGAAGGATGCCTAATTCTAGGAGTAGGACAGACAAACACATGGATTAGGATCCCTACGATTCGTGGGCATTTTGATATAAACCCACCATTTTGCCACTTCTCCCAATATTCTACGGACACATAAATGAAGAACCATGTGTACACCTCCAACAATTTGAACGCATTTGTGGCACAATACACTACCCAAATGTTCCATTAAAGGTAGTAAAGATGACAGCCTTCCCGTTCAATCTCATGGACAAGACACTATATTGGATCAACCACTTGGGGAGGGTTGTCATGATTGGGAAGACTTGAGGTCCACCTTCTTGAACAAGTGCTACCCACTTGGACATCTCAACCAAATACGATCATTGATTACCTCCCAGATGTCCCATGATCTCATTCACGAGGTGTAGGAAATATTCAAATACTTAATGGAGAAGTGCCCCCATCATGATATTCCAAAGATGAGCCTTGTGCAGATTTTTTGTGTATTTGAGCATTGAGAACCAGAAGTTGGTAGATGCCACTTGTAAGGGTTCACATTTCAACAAGGACGATGATGTCCTTTACCATATTTTTGAGGAGATGGTGGAGAGATCGATAGCTCTTTCTTCTTCACATGTTTTTCTGAAGCATCTCGTTACCTCTCCTACATTACCCCACAAGGATGTCAACATAACAACATCACGTGATGTGCATAGGGTGGATAATGCATATATAACCATCATAGGCAATCACCTATCCAAAGTGAACATAATTAAGAAACGGTCCAAGGAACTTGAGAAGCTTCAAGTGATTGAACATAGGACAAAGAACTTGGATAAGATAGATGAGATAACCAAGCATCTAGAGCTTCTCGTGAGTATGACCAGTGCATGTTAGAGTGCGAGTGCAACAACTCTCCTACTCGAGAGCATACTACTTCCACTTCAACGCACAGAGTACCGAAGGACCGTCTACAGTTCAACACATTTACTATGTACAGACCCCTGATCAGGTCCATCAATAGTCACACTAGATTGTCTTGTACCCGCAGAAGATTCCATACATTTTTGAGCAACAATCCCCACCTCCACCACTAATTCAGGAGGTGAACGGTATTTGGTTCGAATGAGAGCGCAACCAACCCCGTCCGTCAAGGCAAGGTCAGTCAGGTTCCCAGCAGGGTCAGAAACCTGCCCACTAGTTTCAAGGAGGTAGACAACAAAAATACCGGCACCAGCTGTTCTAGCCTCACTTTCATTCTCTACCACACTACTAGAACCGGAGACATGGCCAACAGTGGATGCAACCTACCCACTCTTACTAGCCTTACTTCCAACAACAGTCTGCATCTTATGGACAATATTCACATCCTCCGCCTCCTCCTCATTACCAGTCACAATATGGATACATGTTGAATTAGAATATCTGGGTTTTTATTTGGATGAATTATTCACAAGTGTCATCACAACCCAAAGAAGCGTCAAACAAAAACTATTTATTCTAAAGCAAAAAAATACCAAAAATGTAGTAAGTGAATTTGTTATTTAATTTACATGTATAGATAACAGTATCTAACTCAAGGAGGAGAAGAAAATCCCGAGGGTTATTCTAATAATTGAAATAAATCAATGCAAAGAATAAAGGAATTCCTACGTCAAACTATGATTGGTTTTTATGTTTTAGAATTTTGTATTTTTTATGAGTTTTTATTTTATTAATTTTTAAATGATTTTTTATTTATATATACATTTTTTATTTTTTATTTTGCAAAAGATATATATGTATATATGTATATATTATTTTGGAAATTACAAAATTATTAAAGAGAAAGAAATGAATAATTAAGATAATGCATATAATTAAAAACTTCAATTACAGTAAAAATATACAAAAAATTAGGCAAAAAAATATGTTTTTGGTTTTTCATTTTTAGTATGTTTTTACGATTTTTCTATAACTTTTAGAAATTTTTAGAGCCTTCAAATAAATCAAAAACAACAAATAAAGTAGACAGAAAATAATGTGAATAATTTTTATTTTTAAAATATAAAAAAATGTCAAAAATTGATGGAAATTATATAGAATGAAAGCTGAATTTTTATGTTTTCTTGAAGAAAATTTTATGATTTTTTGGATTTTAACTGATTTTATATGAATGTTTAATGGATTTTATTGTTTTATACTTTTTTATGTTAAAAAAGCAAATATGCAAACATGAATTTTTTTTATAATTTTTGAAAGGTTTTTTATAATTGTTGTTGAATTTTTAATGCAAACAAGACATTTTCAAAAGGTTTTAAAATTTTAATAAATAATAAAAATAAAGAAAATGTGAAATAAAAATTATGGATTAAAGATGAATGTAACATGAAATGATATGAATTTTTGTGGAATTTTTAGACACATTTTGATATTTTTAATTAGTTTTTAAAAGGCAATTTAAAATAGACTCATAGGGACTAATATGTGATTGTTTTATAAATGCAGACTAAATGATAACAAGAAATAAATTTACGAGGGTTGATGTGTAAATTTCCCAACTCAAAACGTTAGAACTTTTATGGCAAAATACCCATCAAAGCACGTGCTATGCACACGTGCAGTTCAAAGAGCACTTAATTGCAAATAAAATAAATGTACGTAATAAAAGTGTAATTATTCAAATAAAGGGAATACAAACATATATCCCTCTGGGGCTTATTAGCAAAAAAATAACGAGGGTAGGTATAGAATTTTACCCTTTATTGACATGAAGAAAGGACGGATGGATGGCGATGTGGCTCTGATCGGATGGTTGGTGATAAGTAGTGCTTGGAAGGTCACGATCAGATCTTGATCCTCGATCAGTGGTCAGCTTTTGGGGATTTATCGATGGCCCATATCAAATCTAGAGGAAACATTCTTGATTCGACGACTCTAGATGCTTCTGGAAGAACTGGGATGCATGCGATATCTAACGAACTTCAATTGGGCTACTCTCCTTCGATTCAATATTGCATCTTCTCAAATCTTGCTCAAAATATAGCTTGAGATGTTCCTCATATGATGTACACCTTAGATCGGAGAGGAAACCCCAGACTGAGGTTCTGGAAGGTGGTCAAACTATATTGCTCCAGGAACCTGTTCTAGATCTGATCCCTGCTCTTCACGCGATCCTTGGAGCTCATTGGACAGGCAAATGATTGCTTATGCTCGGAGAGGGCTCCGGCCAAAAGGATTAATTCCTAAAATACTAAGGAAGGTAACTGGATGGGGACTCTGATGAAGTATGGTCGGACTGGAGTCAAACCCCAAATCTATGAAGAACTAGAGATTTGCAGAGGATAGACGAACTGGAGAAAGGTTGTGCATGGGTGTAGGCATAATTATGGAGATTCAGTAGCGATCGGAGAACCTCCAATCATGGAGATCGGAGGTGGGCGATGATTTACTAATCTAGGAGAATAATATTGATTCTAAGCAAAAACCAAAGAAGAAATGAAGATATAACATCTACTTTACCTACATAATGGAAGAAAAAGAGAAAATGCCTTGATCTACGGCTGGAGGCGGAGAGGCGAAAACTCTCGGTAGAGGACTCTGGTGAGTGATTGAATCACAATATTTGATGCTCCTTCTCATGCTCCTGATTGGAGGGTCACTTCTCTATCATCGAATTCTCTCCTCTATCACTCAATCTAGGGTGAAACAACTAAAGATGGATTGAAGACTCGCCGGAGGTGAAGGGCTTCTATTTATAGACATTGCTCTATTGGGTTTTAAAATACAAACTGGGAGTGATCTGCAAAGCGATGGGTGGATCAAAGGTGGTGGCGAGTGAGATGAATAATGGAGCCACAATGATGGAGAAGGAAATGGGAGGCATTATGAAGTGGTGCATGTTAGAAAATACGAGAAGATACGGGTGGAGGTAAAGTTAGCGGAGGGCAGGTGCAGAATGAAGAGCTGACTCGGGTCAACAGACCAGGATTTGGCCAATAAGGGCGCACCTGGAATATGTCCAGAATAGGCTACACGATTAAACAATATAAAAATGTTAAATAAATCAATAAAAAAGAAAATAAATTAATTTAATTAAATAATGTAAATAAAAAATGTTAAGAATAAACTAAAGTTAATTTTAGTGATTTTTAATTAATTAAGTAATATACTTACAAGGGTTAAAATAAATACAATGTGTTCTTTACAGGTCTCTATAACTATATACACGTTATTTTTATTTTTAATTATATATAATTTAATATTTTATATATTTACAATATTTTACAAGGATTTTAATGATATTTTTATTTTATTTTACAAGTATCAAGTATTTTCTAGATTTTAGTCCTTATCTCTCCCTACTTTATTCCTTGTCGATCACGTCAAATCTTGACCTTCTCTCGGGGTCTGATTAAGCTTATATCTATTACATATGTACAATCTTTTATTTTCTTTTTTTCCCTTTATTTATTTATTTATTTATTTTAGGTTAAAATAAACAAAATTTACACAAAGATGCAGGTTAGTTAGAATATGAATATATTGATATATACATGTGTTTCATAAGAGATTTTATGCTAAAATAAATGAATAAAGATGATGAAATGCAGATTCATCATCCCCTTATTCTTTGCCTTTGCTAGTCCCTTAGCAAACACTTATTTGAAAGAATAAGTGAATAAAAGAAATGGATAAATGATAAATAAAGAACGTAGAACAATATTTAGTATTAAACTTATCTTCATAAAATTGTAGTATGGAGCTCTGTCAGAACCTTAATGGGAAATGGATTTAAAACTAACAACCCTCAAGTTCCACAAGACTCCTATTCAGGTCACCTCAACAGTCAGGTCAGAACAAGTTTACATACACAAATTCTTATGACTATGAATCTTTACTTGTATAGTGTAAGGAAATATAGCTACTCACCTTAAAAGTAGCAAAGAAACAATCTCCCTCAACAACATAACTCTAGTTCCCCGATCTAGCAACTCTTTACTCGAGGAGCGGGGATATTCCCTTCTTAGTTCAAGTGCAACCAACTCAAGAAGAGGAGATGGAGAAAAGAATGGATGGTAACTAGTGCAGCTACCTATCCTTGGATGCATGACCAATGTATCCATGTCATTTGGTTGCAAGCTCACAAAAATTTGACTTGGATGCTCATCTTATTTGACTATATTTTATACACACTCCGACAAGCATTTTACTTTTCAATCTGGCTCGTCCACTTTTGGAGATTCTGCATTTTTTTAATATATACAAGGGCGCAACATGTACACAAGGAGTTTTTCCTCTTGAGCCATTAGACTATCCCACATTTGGAGAATTATTGCAACCCCACAACATCCTATCTTGATACATGAATGCCACTAGACCAGGTTGAGACGCACTATAGTCCCTAGAGGAAGATGGATGTTCCCACTAGTTGGTATACACCCGTGTGCTACCCCAAGCCAAAGAATTTTGCCCCCTCACCACCTCATCCATGAAGAGCTACGTGTAGAGTGCTTGTCCAAGTTAAGCCACTGTCTAGAAGAATCATGTATGTGTTGTTAAATATCTACTTTGACTCATAAAGTTGATATGTGGACATAGTCTTGTGAACTCGAAGGATTAAGTCGCTAGGATATGAAAATTCTGATAAGGTTCCTCTGAAATTAAGTGGATTAAGGTCATAACCAACTCCATTTTTCAATTTTATTCCAGAATAGTTTAAATGTCAATACTATTCTGAAAAATGCACATGTAGATGCAACAAGTATATACAAAACATTTTTTTATTTTAAGAGTTGGTAAAAATATATACATGGATTATACAGAGGAATTTATATAATATATTACAATAAGGTTTTATATACAAATTTTAGATACAAGTTTTATAAAGGAGTTTTATATACAATAAAGAATTTTATTTATAGTGGAGGTGATCAAAGTTTATATACACACGTGGATTTTACGTAATTATATACATCCCATTTATATCCCACAAAAAAATAATTTTTCAATCACATTTTTATAGCCATATTAATTGATAAAAGTATGAGTTATGGCTAAGTATATATACAATATATACAACACCCCCTATACTTAGCTCGAGCAATGTCCTCATGGTGATTAAAGAGCTAGAAAGGAAGACATAACTCTTGCTAACTATATAAAAGTGAAAAGAATGCCAACAATGACACAAATAATAGACGAAGAGAATAGAAGTTGGTCATCCTCCCTATACTTTGGATCAACTAATCCTAAGTATAACAGACTGTACAAACGGGGAAAATTGAGTAAAAGGATGAACAACTCAACGACTCGACTTGTCCTCCCCTATACTTAGGGTAAAAGATCCCAAAGTATAGAAAAAAACATATCAACAAGTTGAAAGACAAGCAAGAGATTTGAAGAAAGAAAATATAAATGAAAAAAACAAAAAGATGGTATAAACAACATCACTCCCCGTATACTTAGGGTAAGGGATCCCTAAGTATAAGAAATAACAAGAGTGATGAAACATGACGAATCTGAACAACTCACATCATTCACCTCCCCTATATCTAGGATAGAGTACATCCTAAGTATATCACACACATGGAAAAGAGGTGAACAATAAAAATGGAAGAAGAAAGAATAAATCGAAAGGATATATACAAGAGAAAATCAGCTCATGTATTAGACGCTGGAGATGTCAAGAAGTCATCGTCTCATACTAGATATGGCTTCAGCAACTGTCCTTTCGCGAAAAATGGATGTGCGTCAGATGACAACCCATATATGACAATACTACCATTATCTCAAACATCTCCCACAATGAATGGTTTGACCATTCATTTTTCAATTTTCCTAGAAACAACTTCAACTTAGCATCAAATAATCAAACTTTTTGATCGGGGGAAAAAGTATTACTTCGATGTGTCTATCATGCCAATGCTTGAATTTCTCCTTATACATGAGTGAGTTATCACATGAAAAGGCTCAAAATTCCAACAAGCTATTCAAATCCAACTTCCTATTCTTTCTTAACTTCTCATAATCAAGATTTCATACACGGAGTTCCCATAAAGATTTGTGAATTAATTCCATTAGTAGGTGGCAAGGCTTTCCATACACCAATCTGTAGGGAGACATACCCAAAGAAGACTTGTAAGCCGTTCGAAAGTTTTTGCAATATAATCTTTTGTCTTCCTATTTGAAGTTTCAGCCAAGCCATTAGTCTGTGGGTGGTAAGGAGACGCAACCTTTTTCTCAATGGTGTACTCCTTCACAAGCTTCGTGACCTCTCTATTAATGAAATGGCTTCCCACATCTTAATCAAGTATCTTGGTAATCCCGAACCACATAATCATCTGGTCCTTGAGAAAGGAACACATTGCACGACTATCAACGACTCGAGCGGGGATAGCCTCCACCCATCAACTAATGTAATCCATGGCGAGCAGGATGTACTGATATCCCTAACTTCCAAGAAATGGGCCCATGAAGTCTATACCCCAAGCATTAAAAACATCAGGAATCTGTATATATCTTAGGGGCATTGTATCTTTGGAACCAATAGTTACTCCCATTTATGACAGTCAGTACAACCTCGAACATGCTCTATAACAACCTTAAACAATGTAGGCCATCATAGGCCACTCTGTAAAATCTCCATTGTCGTGTGCTTCCCTGAATGATGCCCACCATATTCTAATTTGTGACCGTGCTCAAGTACGCTGGTGTATTCCTCCTAAGAAATGTACTTTCTCCAGATACAATCCACACCCTCACGAAATAGTTATAGATCCTCTCAGTGGTAAAAATATATCTCAGATAGAAATCTGTTGACCTTGTGCTTCGACCAATCTTGTGAAACTTTATTGGAGACAAGATAGTTCACAATATCATCACACCATGGGAGTGAGTGATGAATCTCCATTTCATCACCTTTATTCTATCATTTTAGACTTAAAAACCCTAGTAAATGCATGTAAATAACTCTAATTTTCATTAATTAACATTCATGCATTATTGTATAAATACTGTATAAAATATTATTTTTAGTGCCAAAATTATAGAATAAAGAAAAGAAAAGGAATAAAATATCAAAGATATTTTGTGACCCTAAATCCCGAAACATAGGCATCTCGATAACTAGGTCGACATGGAATAAAGTAGGGGGAGATTAGGGTCCAAAATACAATAAAAATACATATCCCTTATTCATTCATTATTCATTTTTGGGACCTATTTTATTTCTCAATTTTATACCTCAAATAAAGAAACTTTACATGAAATTTGTATATAATAAAATATAGAAAAATACAAAATTGATTTCATACAAAAATAATATACCGTGTAAAAGTTAAAGTCTAAATAAATTTCCAAAATCCCAACTTCGCAGACTCATATCTCTCAAATAAAAATTGAAAATATCTCAAAATCACCTTAATTATATATACATATACATTTTAATAATTTATTTAATGAAGGTGGTTTCATATTTTTTGGAATTAAGGTGTGAAAGTTAGGTTTTGAACCCGTATTATATAGTATATCTGATTAAAATGTTCATTTTTTTATTATTTATTATTTTTATTATTTTATATTTTTTTATAATTTTGCAAATATCAATTATAATATATGTAAATATTAAAACTAGAATAAAAACATGATATAAAATACATAGATAAAGTACCTATAATTATACTTATACAATAAATATACCTATTTATCTAAGTGTAAATAACATATCAGAAAAATATAATAAAAGATATTTAAGTATCTAAAAATAAGTTAGAATTATATCAAAATAAAATAAAATAATAAAATCAAAATTATAAAATAAAAATAAAAGACAAAAAACATATATAAATATACCTATAATTTAACCCTAAAAAGTAACATGTAATTATATACCTCTGAAAATAAATAAAAATCACAATAAAATAATTTATAAAATAATAAACATTTTTTATTTTATAAATTAAAATTAATAAAATCATTTATTATTTAATTTTGAATTTAGTCAACCTTTTTCTGGTTGGTCCATGTGGACCAACCAGGGCTCTCCTTTAGTTGATTGCAGGTCAACTGTACACCCTCTCCCTCCACCCGTTCTGACATATCACATGAGCCATCTTCTCGATTTTTTCATGTGTGATGCATTTCTCGAGAAGGATGGGACCCTTCATGAGATTTCATCTCTGTATATCATTGATCTACGCCAGCTTCATATCCCCTCCCTTATCGTCCTCGTTCGATCTGAATCTTTTATTGAAAATCACCCCATCGCCACTCACCATCCTGTACATAACCAACATACCCGACTTTCTCCAATTTTGGAGTCCCTTTTGGACACCTTCTCTCCCTCCTTTTTTGCCCAAGGCTTAAGGAAGGTGACAACTTCCTCATCGTGCTCTTGGTTGGATCGAGGAGCAGGTTTTGAGGTGACCTCCAACATCTCCGGCCATCGTTGCCGTCAAGGTTAGATCTTGTGGCTTTTCATCCACTCGAGGTTAGATTTCTTAAGCCCTTTAAGTAAATATAGTTCTTAGCATTAATTTATGCTTTTATTGAGGGTTTTATCTGTTGTTTTAGCTTAGATTAGGATTTAACCCCTTACCGAAGCTATCGAGCTCCGGCCACCTTTGACCTGTTGCTCTTCACTCATTCTGACCCCAGCTAATCACTCCACTTCATAGCCCCTTCGCTTCTCCATCACTTGAACGTCACCATCCACCCATACCTCTTCATAAATGGTCACTCAAGATCCAACTCCCCCCCTCACCGGAGCTCACCACCCATTCACTATTAGACTTCCAACCTTTGCCAATAGCCGCCTAGTCGCCTCGCTCGTTCTTCATCGTTCTTATCTTGCAGGTATAACGTCTCCAAGGTGGCATCTGAGCCCCAAATGTAGACTAGGAAAGAGCTCCAGGCATTGAAGGTATCCAGGGTCCCATCTACTGACCTCGGATCATTTTGAGACCTCCCTGAGGAGCGGATCGTGCCCCTCTTTACTTTCCCCATCTCTGAGCCTCAAGGAGTGCAAGAGCATCTAGTTTTGGCCGATCAAACAAGTTCGAGGAGCTGTTCTTCACGAGTCCTTTCAGAGGTCTCCTGGGTTGTTCTATCGTGCCCATTCTTCCCGTATAGCAGTGTCCGCCCTATGAGTAGCATCCTAACCCTCAGATCCTGGAGCATGATCTAATCTCAATCATCAGAGGCGAAAGAGTATCGCAGGCACTTTTTGCGATATATGTTTAAGTAGGGAGTGCTCGACCGCAGTTAGGGGGGTAAATATCACTCGTATCCCCCACATTTGTGTATTCACTATTTAGTTTTGTAATTATTATAAGTAGTTTAAAACTTATTGAAACATTTGCATAAGGAACCCTAGTCTCTCTTGTAAGTATATTTTCGTCCTTTATCACGCATCTCACGTGGTTGTTCACATGAGGTGTGCGTATTTTGCAGGCAGTCCCTCGCTACTATGTGTATTGTTATTTGTCCCTGAAACTATTTATTGCAGCTATAAAGTTTCGTGAGAATTACAGTTTGATCCTCACACTTTAGCCTATTCACATTAATATCCTTGCCAGATTGTAGTATCTTGGTGTTATCTCTATTTATTAAATATAGTTCTTGTGCTCAAAAAATCCACAGAAATAGGCTTAAGTTCATATTGCATTATGCTTCCATGTTATATTTTTATTGTTGCTATTTAGGACCCTTTGTTATTTTTTAAAAACAAAAAGAGCCCTTTTTGTCTCTGTCTACAGTATAAAATTCATAAAAAATACAAAAATATTTTGAAAAAAATCCAAAAAAATAGTTTTTGTATTTATTTAGTTATTTTACAACTCCAAACCAAAATCCCTAAAAATTATAAAAGAAAATTATGAAAATTGAAAAGACATGAAAACATTTATAAAAATCTACAAAATTCTCTAAAATCCCAAAAAATGTGTTTCCATTTTGTAATTTTCTAATTCTTATTATTATTTATAACTTAAAATTAATTTGGAGAAATTTTGATTCTATTTACTATTTTTTATCTCCATTTTAATTTTAACCAATTTAATTAAGCTCCGATTTAGGATATTCTTGACTTTAAAAATATATAAAATTAGCAAAAATTTCTAAAAATTCATAGAAATAGTAAAAAATAAAATCAAAAAAGATTTTATTTCCTTGATTTTGAGTATATTTACTATTATTTATATCTATATTAGTTTATATTGTATATATACTTTATATATAGCTTTATTATATCTTTAAAAGAAAAAGCAAATATAAAAATGTAAAAATATAAAAAGGAAATATAAAAACAAAAAATTTAAAATGAAATACAAAAATATAAGACAAAAAAAATTAAAAAAAAAATAAAAACCCAAAAAATACACATAGAGAAAGCTTTCACAATCATATTTTTATGATTCATAGCCCGATCTATCTAGTTTGCTCCTTGTGTTCGACACTCTACATACTTGCACTATACACACATTTTGTAGAGTTAAATAAAATAAAATTTAACACCACATTTATTTTCATTACTTGATCATTGATTGTGGGCTAATTTTTGATTAATTGAGATTTTTCTTGAGTTGCCACAATGATTGTGACTCCGCCCTACGTGAGGCATATTTTGATCCGCACGAAACCTTGATTATTAGTGAGGCCACAGACAAAATTGTCTCATCTAGAATGGTCTCAAAAATAGGGATCATTCTTTGCTCATAGGTCTTTAAAAGGTGATCTACCATAACATTCTTGATTCCAGGTTTATCTCGAATCTCTAAATCAAATTCTTGGAGAAGAAGGATCCATCTGATAAGGCATGTTTTGGCATCCTTCTTTTCCTGCAAGTATCGTATGGTAGTGTGAACCGTGTATACAATAACATGGGAAGCAAGGCGGTAATATCTGAACTTCTCTAGCCCAAACTCAATTGCTAACATCTCCTTCTCTATAACTATATAATTTCGATGTGCTTCATCCAGAGTCTTTATAGAATAGTGTATAGAAAATGGTACCATCCCTTCTCTGTCCTAAAATAGCTCCAACTGCAAAATCTGAGGCGTCTGTTATGATCTCGAAAGGAAGAGACCAATCGGGTAGCTGTAGGACAGGAGCACTAGTAACCATGTCTTTCATCTGATGGAATGCAAGGAGGACTTTATCATCAACAACAAGTTCACTCTCCTTGCAGAAAAACTCAGTTAAAGGTCTATTGATCTTGCTGAAGTCCTTAATGAAGCGCTTATAGAATCCAACATGTCCTAGAATGACCTAAACTGCTTCAAGTTTTGCGGTGGTTCAAGCTTAGATATCACATCAATTTAGCCAGGTCAACCTCCATACCATGTTTGGAGATGACATACAATTCCATTAGTCATCATAAAGTGACTCTTCTCCCATGAGAGCACTAGGTTTACCTCGTAGCAACGTTGAAGGACTTGGTCTAAATGAGCAAGACATGTGTCAAAACTATACCCGTAAACTGAGAAATCAACCATAAAGACCTATAAAAAGCTACCCACCACGTCAACAAAATGGCCAACATACATCTTTGGAATGTAGCGGGGGCGTTACACGATCCAAAGGGCATCCGTCTAAAGGCATATGTACCAAATAGACAAATGAAAGTAGTTTTCTCCTGATCCTCAAGAGAGACAACAATTGGTTATGCCTCGACTACACATCCAAGAAATAAAAGAGTTCTTTCCCAACAAACCTCTCAATAATCTGATCAATAAAGTGCATTGAAAAGTGATCCTTCTTAGTAGATGTGTTTAGGCACCAATAATCTACACAAATACACCATGAAGTAGGTACACGGGTTGGAATCTCCTCACCACAGTCATTCTTCACGATAGTAATCTCGGATTTCTTCAGGACCACATGTAAAGGGCTGAGCCACTTGGAATATGAAATGAGATATATAAATCCATCATCACACCATTTTCTTATGTCTTTCATGACAACCTCCCTCAGATTTGTATTTAGACATCGCTGACAATCATGGGAGGGTTTACAGTCATCCTCTAAGTAGATATGATGCGAGCACAAAGCTAGACCAATCCCATGGAGATTCGAAATATTCCATCCAATGGCCTTGCGATTTCTCTCAAGAACCTCTAGCATGCGAGATTCTTGTTCATCGATCAACTGCAAACTGAGGATGATTGGAAACATATGGGGGGTCCCACAATGAAGTCATATGTCAACGTTGGTGGTAAAAACTTGAGCTCAGGTGGGGTCTGAATCGACTCTTTAATGACTTCTGTAGTTGTACTAGTAGAAGGTATGCGATTTGTATTATGTGAACTGCCCATCGTGGCTACTAACAACTCAGCAAATAAAATCTCAGATAGATCTTCAACGAATGATCTCTACTCAGAAAGGAGGGGCTCATCAGGATGTTCTGTGATCTCATAAGGGTTCATATATCTCAACAATAATCTTAGAAATGTGTCTCTCATCAGTGTATATCTCAGGAAACTCAAGCATGTGGCTCAAATATCTGGACCTCAGAATTCTCTGATGAAGGTATATCATCAATGGTCTCAACATGACGTGTCAAAGGAATATCAGAGGGTACCTCCGAAAATTCATACATCCTTAGAAATCATCTCAAACTTCCCATCAGCAAACACATCAATGGAATCAACAAGGGGACTCATGTCGATTGTGCTTTCCAGAAGGTCCTTCTGTGAAAAGGAAATCCTGGGTGTCTATGAAATCGGTAAAAGATATATCTCTCTAAAATCTGCAGGAAAATCACAATCCTCAGGATCTGATGTAAATGTATGTCTCTCATTTGTTGTTGTTGGTGTCGGTGATGGTCTAGGATCGGGGATCATCTCTATTTTCACCTTCTCACTTCAAGAGTGAAAGGTGATCTTTCCAGTACCGTAATCAACTACTGATTTGGTTATTCAAAGGAACAGTTGACCTAGTATAATTCGGGTACGGAGTAACGGTGCAAGTGTGTCCATATCCATGACAACAGAATCAACAGGGAATTTCATTCCCTACACCGTTTCCATAACATCCTATAAAACTCTCCTCGAGCTCTTAATCTATCTATCGGCAATTTGAATGATCATCCCAGTTGATCTAAGAGGTCCTAACCCAAACTCAGTGAGTAGAGAGGATGACATAAGATTAATGGAGGAACCACTACCGAGAAG
Organism: Ottelia alismoides; assembly: GCA_037367405.1. Classification (NCBI taxonomy): domain Eukaryota; kingdom Viridiplantae; phylum Streptophyta; class Magnoliopsida; order Alismatales; family Hydrocharitaceae; genus Ottelia; species Ottelia alismoides. The sequence continues at coordinate 206,156 of JAZKJV010007425.1, read as the reverse complement.
GGTGCAGTCGAATTCATGATCGAATATTCAGCAATGGATGTGATGTGCTCCCTTATCTTTCTTTTTAGGTGGGAGGTTGCTGATGGCATGAATTGTGGCCATGGTTAAGATGTGCTTTTCTATTTTCTTTCATCTGTTCTTTATTTGACGCTTTTGAGTACATGCTTTTTTCATTCCTTTTTTCACTACAAGCATGTATTCCATGGCCTTAAGGAGTGGTATCTCTAAAAAAATGTTCTGTAATATCTCAACCACTACAGGATCAGATAAGATTGTTTTTAGTTTTTGGATTTTTTGATTTACTCAAAGCAAAAGGAAATGACACAGAATCAGAAGAAACATTCAAATGCTCATTTCCATTATTCAAAGTGGAATCCTCATTTACGATAGGAAAATCAGAATTAGTTTGTACAATGTTGTCCAAAATAAGTGAAGGAAAACAAAATCTAAAACAGGGCGGGTTGCTGCTGCTTGTGCAGAAGAAGGATCCATCAGTGGTGTGATGAATCCGTGATTCGTCATCTCAATATATTGATCTTAGCAAAATCCCTGAGTAAAATCTCTAATAAATGTCAATAAAATCTCTAAATTAATAAAATAACTCTTGTAAATAAAATACAATAATTATTATATATTATATTTTACAAATACATTAACAACAAAAAAGCTACAAAACAAAGGAGTTTTTCACCTGTAAATAGCCCATAACTTCATGTATTTTTAATAATTTCATTTCAACTCCTTTTGGCTCATTCTTTCTCTACCTTGAAATAAAAATGTATATAAAAATACAAAATAAATTCCATCTCAAATAAATACTCCTAGATCTAAAAGAGAAAAAACTGTAAAGTCCAACTTCTCGGCCAAATTCCCGCTCCGTATGAACACCAAATTCACCAAACTTACTTTTAAAGTTTAAGTTAGAAAGTTATCTATCCAAGGAAGTTGTTTCACTAAAATTGAAGCTCGTTTGTAAAATATGGGTTTTGGGACCTAGGTGTACATTGTATATAATGTAAATATTCATTATTTCTTCATTTTTTATTAATTTTTTAAATTACTAAAAAACTAAAAAAACCATTATTGTGATGTATTTTATTCCTACTATTTTATTATATTTTTTTGTTGTAAATATATTTTATTAAAAATACAAAAAATTAAAATTAGAAAACTAAACATGTACATGTTGTTTGTCTTCTTTTGTAAATTCTCCACTATTTTTCTTCTCTATATTTTATTGTATTTTAGTAGCCTAGTTTATTTTATTATTTATTATTTATTATTTATTTAATTTCTATTCTCTACAATAACCACCTATTCAATTCCATCATTCCATAATTTTTTTCTAACTTCTAATTCAACTCCACCATTTTATTAACCTCCCCTCCACCACTTTCATAACTTCTAATTTTTCTCTTTATATACATCCCATTCTCCTCATTTTGCACTTGATCCATCTTTATGTGAGGAGAGCCTAGTTCCCAAAGTTGAATCGATGATAGTGATGCAACCACGGTCGAGCTACGACAACCCTCTCTCCGGTGAGATCCGTTGGCATTCCGGCCAACATCGCAGCCGCCTCCGCACGCTGCTCGAGCTCATCGCTCGTTGGCGATTCGAGCGAGGACCGTACTTCTCGTGAGCACACCATAGGTGAATGCTTCCATTTTAGGTAATTTCCCTTTTTATCATTTGTCATTGTTTTTATTTTTGCATTTTTTAATCACCTCACATTCACCTCTCCTACTCCATTTGTTCTACTTCATCATATTACCACCATCACCACATCATATTTTTGCATCATTGATTACTCCCTATTTAAGAAAATAAAAAAATTTTAAAAAGAAAATTAAATTTAAAAAATAACATCACAACACAGAAAAAATCAAAAAAAGAAAAGAAAAGAAGGGTAGCCGCAGGCCGCAGCCCGTCGCCCCCCTTTCTGCCACCACCACCAACGGCGGTGCCACTGCCGCTCGCGGCCACCCCCTAGTTGCTAAACCAGAGTGACAACCACCAGTATACCGCCCAACTACGCAGCAACGCTCTCCCTCAGGTGCGCAGAGCCCTCCGCACGCAGGTCGCAACCCACACCGCCGCCCTGCGCGACTCTCCTCCAGTCCGTCGACGCCCTGCCCGTCTGTCAACCTCCGCAGCTCCGCCCGCAACCCTCATCGCCACAGCGCGGACACCTCTACCCCTTGATCGACCGCCTGCTCCGCTCTCTCCTCCTTCTCCTCTCCATTGAGCGCGGCCCGTCGCCGCCTTCTCCGAGATCATGCCCTAACCATCTATTCGAAGAGGACGAAGATCTTTGATTTTATTTTTTTATTTTTAATAATTGCACAATTTTTCGTATAGTTTTTGTTATTCTATAAGTGCCCCTGTGCACATGGGAGAAGAACGATGAAGGCTGATCGTTGGATCTAGCGATTCAATGGTCCAAGTGGAAGCGCTGATGGAGGGTGCTAATCCGATCATCAGATTGGATCGAGTGATGAGAGGAGGAGCGGTAAAAAATGGTTAGGATGATATTTGGGGATCTCATCCAACGATGGAGTGAATAGTGGAGTCGTGGAGCGATAGGATGTGTTGGATGGTTAGGATCTTGTGGTTGGGATTTAGGCGCAAGGGGGCTGAGTAGATTAGAAGGGGGGACTGATGAGATGGTTGTGGAGAGATAGAGAGAGAGAGAGAGAGAGCTAAAGAGCGACCAGGATGGAGACACCCAAAGGAAGATCCAACGACCAAGGAAGGTGGTGGGTGGAGAGAGGTGGAGCAGCCACGTGGGCAGCCCAGAGGACGTCATGTGGCTACTCCAGAAAATTCGAAATTAATAAAAAGAAAGAAAAATCTAAAAGAAATAGAAAGAGGATTAATTAGGAAAAATCCAAACATGAAAGTTGTATATCTCAACAAGATCTACAAGTTTCATGTTGGACAAAAAGATAAAAGAGGTCATTTGTACAAAAGTGATTTTTTGGGTGCATTGTAATGGGAAAGAACACTGATTTTAAGGGTATTGAGATTTTTTTTAGCCAAAACAATTATAGATAATATTTAATCTAATTTTTAGAGTTTTTAATAAATATAAAAATAAAGAAAAGTTAGTAATTATATACAATAATTTAGGGTTGGAAAATAAGTCAACTATACACAGATAGGTTCATTCTTAAAGATGCAGAATTAATGAAGACTTGTCAGGAAGTTCTTATTAAACGAGGATAAAAATAGCGAATAATGATGATCCAGGAGCTCATCACCTTACCACATTTTGTTGCTTCGATCCATTTCCCACCCCTGATCTTGCACAGATGAAGGAGATCAAGGCTCCCTTCTTCACCTTCATCGGAGCTCAAAGTCGCCAACCCATTCCAGACCCCATTTTTGCTCACATGTGGGTCCATGAGCTTCATCCTTGGGCCCTAAAGATTATGGTGCATGATTAAGCACAAAAGGATTCCATATGGGAGTCGAATTAGGTCATCTTGTGGATCCATGCCTATGGGACTTCTCTGACCTCCTAAGATCCTTTTGATGAGGTCTGGAAATTTTTGGTGCTTCCCCCAGCTATAGAACCTTACCATGAACGTGTTGAGCATCTCAGCTGCTCGGGGGACCATTAGAATCAAGAGAGAGGCTCGAAGCTCGGACAGGAGGACCTTCTTCCCCATTCTCCCAAACCATCTCATGCCCATTAGATTATGAACAGACACCATGTGCAGCAGGAGTCGTCTGATCAAGCACCAAAGAACTGCCATATCAGAGGGTGGATCTAATCATTGCCCACCATTTGCAAATTGGTATCGGTCGTCCATCTACTGCCGCATATTTTAGAGAGCGCTTCATCGCCATCCATCAGCTCCTATTGAGGGGTATATTGCACACTCTCCCCTCTGCTTTTTGCATTTAATATTTAGTCTATAGAATTTCATTAGTAGTTGTAAAAATATTATATATTTACATTAAGGGCCCTAAGATTTCTGGTATTTGCACTTCAGTCAATTCCATGTCACCTCACGTGCACATGCACATAAGGGTCGGGTATTTTATGTGGATACCCTTTTGGGTTTGTGTTTTTATTTTTAATCAAGAAACTTTAAATATTAGTTGCAATATTTTTAAAAATTTTGCATGCTTGACCTATTCTTTTGAATATTTGCATTTATACCCCGTGCTAGTGCGTATATTGTTTTTTAAATGTGTAGATATTTCATGTATGCCCTTGGACTTCTTTACAGTGATATAAAATGCTCTCAATTTTCTTGGAAATTGCAACTAGGTCTATGTATTGCAGATTTAATTTTGTTCTTGTATTTTACTTATTAAATTATCATTTTGCATCTAAAAAATATTTTAAGTACTTGACATTATTTTATATCACACATATTTTTCTTAATGGTATTAAAATTACTTTCCTATTTATAAAAATATCAAACACATTGTATTTTCTCATATTTAACATTTAAATATTCATAAAAATAACAAAATGTTTTGTGAAATTCTAAAAAATGCATTATGTTTTATTTAGTTATATTTAAATTCCTATAAAAATATTTTTTCGAAATTTAAATAAAATCTCTTAAAAATGAAAAACACAAAAAACCTTATAAATATTCTTAAAATTCACAGAAAATATTAAAAATATGTTTTAAGTATCCAAATTTCCTTTTATTTTATAGTATTCATAAAAACAAATTTTGGGCTCAATCTGATTTGATAGATATTTATTAAGCTAATTTTAAGTTCATGAATTTAATATTTTATTTATGTTGTGTATTTATTTATTTAAAAATCCTTAAAAGTCTGGAAAAATTATCCAAAATAAAGAAAATTTTATAAAACCCACAAATATTTTTTTTAGAAAAATTGAGTTTAATTCTTATTTTTGAAAAAATACAAAACTTGTATTTTACCTCTTTCTTTATATATTATAACTATATATAATCATATATTAGATATTAATATATATTATTTTAAAATCAAGATTCAATGCAAAATTAAAATATAATATGTATATATATATATTAAAATCTACGAAATATCAAAAAATAAAAATACAAAAAATTACTAAGTTGTCTATTCATTTTTGTTTCTCTACCTCATGTGCTCCTTTCTGGTTTGACGCCTTCTACTTGTCATGTATACACATTCTTGTAGGGTATAATAAATTTTAGCTCACCTACAGTTATCATTTAATCATTGTTGTTGATTAATTATCGGTCGATTTGCTTGACTTAACTTCTGAGTGCTGAGAGAGGTGACGATACATTGATTCACAGATCCGACTTGTTGGACACCGCAGGCCCTCCAAGATTGGACGTTAGGAACCTCGCTCAAGCGCTTTGTTACCCAATCGAATATCATGGAAGATTTTGTTTTTCCCTATTCTTTCAAGAGCCTCCAACACCGTTAGATTAATAATACGATCTAGATCTTATCTGGGTCGTCCAATCCAAATGAAACGGTGTCTTACCTCAACCGTCAAATCATAAGTGAAGCGACACCAGTCATTGGATCATAGGTGCTGTGTACACGCCTCTCTTTGGGTATATTTTGCTCGAGACCTCTACCTTTTTGTATTTTCTATTTATTATTGTAAATATTAATTGTTGTGTAAAATAATCAGGTTTATTTACGTTTCGACCCTATACTCTTGTATAATTGCATTTGGTCTAATCCAGGTCACCTCACTTGGTCCTCCACATGAGTCATGTCTGGGTATTTTGCGTATTCAGTCATAAACTTCATGGCCATGTTATGAAATGGATTTTTAGTTTATTCTAATTGCAATCATGTCCCTATATCGTCGTGTATTTTGTTTTTGTGTATATTGTGTGGATTAATTTTTTTCTTATGTTAAAATTATGTAAAATAGTATAGATGCATGGAACCATGTTCTTGCATGCACAAATTTTATTTGGCATTTAAATAGATTTTCCTACTTTTTAAAACACAAAAACATGTTCATTTTAGCAATTAAAAACCCATAAAAATTAAATATAACTCAAAATTTCCAAAAAAATATTAATATTTTACTATATTCTATCAAATATACAAAAACCATTAAAAATAAAAAATATAAAATATAAAAGCTTAAAACTCATATTGTTATAAAAATCAGAAAAATATAAAAAACTAAAAATATTTCTTCATATCTTTGAATTTTCTTTATCATATATGGTATATACTAAAAATAGTTCATAGTTAATTTTATACTTATAAATATTTATTGAACCCTAAAAAAATTCACATATTTTTTATATTCACTATTTTGTATTTTTATTACTTTAAAATCCATAAAAATTAGAAAATATTCCAAAAGGAATCAAAATATAAAAAGAACAAAAATATGTTATGTATTTTGACTTTTTTTAAAAAACTAAAAATCTATGTGATCTATATACATAATATATATTACCTATATATAACATATATTATCCATGTTGTTTATCTTATTTTAAAAATAAAAAAGGAATTAAAATTTTACAAAATTTTTTAAAAAAATATAAAATTTTAAAAACATAAAATAATTGAAAATAATAAAAATTAAATATAGATAAAAACCCACATAAATATAAGAAAAAAGATAAAATAAAAATATTTTTATTAATTAGTAATAATTAATAATAATCCTCTATCGTGTGTGCTTCCCAGTGTTCGACACTTTATGATACTTACAGTTATACATATTGTTGTAGGGATATAGAAAAATTTTGACTCGTATTCATACTTAATTGATTTATCCATCTTATTGTGGGCTAGTTGTTATTTAAATTGGGGATTGGTCGTCACAACGATTACCGTTCCATCTTGCTAGGGACGTTAGACTGGCATCTCGATTCAATAGTTCTCCAGAGTCGTTTGAGGCAAAAATAATAAGGAAATTTTTTTTTGAAATGTCATATGATCGATCAGGCATGAAATATGATCAATCGTCTCAAAGAGGTTGATCGATTATGATTCAAAAAGTGATTGATCAGGGAAATAAGATGATCGATCATTTAGTGACCATTAAATGAATGTTGGAATTTGAACATTGATCCATCAGGCAAAGAGCAGGCATGATCGATCAATCAAGGAATCTAGTCGATCAGATAATATCAATCATCGCAAAGTGGTTAATTAATCAGCTTGACGTTTTGACTAGAAAGCCAAGGTCAAAGGCCTTCAAATGCAATATGCTTTTTGAGGTTCTTTACGTGCTAAGATAATTACATAATGTAGGACTCAATAAAAGAAAAGTATTCAACTTCTTATTGAGCTTGAGATCATGTCATTGAGCTTGAGCTCTTGCCAGAGTTCCTTACTAGAGATCTTTTAAGCTTCTTCTTCCCTTAAGCTTGAGCTCATCATGCTTGAGCTTCTTCTTGGTCTAATAGATTTTCTACTTTTGACCTAGCTTCAAGCTAACCACACAAGTTTTGTTATCATCAAGATATGCATGCTTATGCATGAACTAAAAAAATCCTTTTTTAAATGCCTAATATTTGAAATATTTGAAAGATAACGTGTGTATATGAAACCAATTTGAAATTATTTTCTTTCTCTAAAGTCATTTTTATTTGTAAACACTTTTTCTCTCACCATTTTTGATATAATAAAAAGAACTAAAATTAAATTAGTTGTTGATGAAAACTAATTGTTGGTTGAAGAGATAACTAAAAAATCTTTACCACTTTTTTGATAACATTCTTTTTAATCTAAGATCTCACTTAATATTTTCTTAAAAGGCTCCTTAAAAGATAAGAGTCTAAGGATCATCTCCATTGCATGATATGCATGATCAGCTTAATAAAAAATATAAGATGTCACCTAGGATTCTTAGAAATGGATTTTTTCAGTCTTGATACCTTCTCTATGGTAGTGGTGCACATCCATGATTATGAATCTAGTAGCCATTTGGTCTTGGCGGGGTTCATCTTGGATATTGATATGGACTCCTCCATTAGGGATGAGCATCGGGATGGGCCGGCCTGGCCCAGCCCGAAACCCAGCCCAAAAAGCCCGGCCCGACCCAAGTCCAAACAAACATTGGGCCAGACATGGGCCCAACTTTTAGGCCCAAAATTTTTTTGGGCCGAGCTCGGGCTTGGCTCGGCCAGGCCCGGCCCAAGGGCCCGACCCGAAGAAGGCCCGAACCATTCTCGTATCATACATGCCTGGAAACTCTCACTTGTTGTACGCACACTCACTCTGTTTATGTATCCATTCTTCATACAATGTTAATTAATCAAGAAAGTCAGGTGTGGGACATATGACATGATCATTGTATTTCATTTCAGAATTATTTTTCCTTAATTAGTCTATGGTTTAGATTCCAGTGGTTATTCTTAAATTTCTTAGTGTTTATTTTTTTCCATCGGAATATTTTTTATTATTGAACCTTTACCCAATATGGGCATTATGCCCATTTTTTTTTAACATGTAGTGCCAGGTGCACATGCTGTTGTTAATTGTGTAAGTTTGGTTCACTCTTTCCATTTATGTAATGAGAGACATTTATGATATCTAACATTGAGTGCACTTGTATAAAATGAGAAATCATCTCCGGTAGAATTTAGTTTTAGTTGTTTCACAAGTATTATGGCATATGTTTTAAATAATTTTAGCTCATCTAAATTGAATTGAGATTGATTTTAAATAAAAATTCAAAGTTAATAATTTATAATGGGTAGAGATGGGTCGGCCCAGCCCAAGCTCGGCCCATAAGAATTGGGTCGGGCCTGGGCTTGGGCCGAGCCAGAAAAGATTTTGCAGGCCTAGGCCCGACCCAAGGCCCAAAGTTTTTAAATGGGCTTGGGCCCTTCAGGGCCCGGTCCAGCAAGGGCCCATGCTCATCCATATCCTCCATTTTCTTTTCCCTTGACCGTCAGTACCTAAAATATTGTTTTGGTACCCTTTCCTTTTTGAGTCATTCACGGTTAAGTTGCAATATGCCTTTGTTTTTACAAACCCATTTTCTGCAAAGAACTAGAACTAGAGGCATAGTTTTATATTTTTCCTTTCCTTTTCATTAGCATGAAAGTAACATTCCTTTTTAGCTTGGTAATTCTTTTTTCTAAACAAGTAGTCTTAACTTTAAAACTACCCGTACCTTTTTAAGAAATTCATTCTCCTTTTTCAAAACAACTAGATCATTTAACAAAAGAGATTTATCATTAATCTTTTTAAGAGAATATACTTTTTTATACTTCATAACTTGTCTAAAAAGATCTTGAGAATTGTTGTAAAGATCATCATAAGGAAGTTGACTTACTTGATCATGAGAGTCAGATGAGTCGGATTCGACCAATCCAACTAATCTCATGCACGCTCTTTCTCTATCTTTTTCATTGTTGTGTGAATTGTCCCAAGGCGCTTGCAGACCTTTCTTTTTAAACTTCTTCTTAGATCTAAAGTTTTTTTTGCTAGGAGTAGTCCTTCTTCACAAGCCACACCCTGTCAAATTGGAAGCGTATAATTTCATGTTCTCCATTCTCTTCTTCTTGAGAAATGACTTGAATTGTAGAGTCATGAATGCAATATTTTCATCACAATCAAATTGTTCTTGAGTTGCCTTGTTGGTTGTGAGGACTATACTTTTATGTGGAATTTTTTTTCTTCATTTATATTCTCTAGCTTTGTTTCATATTGGAGAATATTACCTTCATGAGATCCACCAGAGAAGTCTTGCAAAAGTCTATCAATTCTTCTATTATCATGACCATATTCTCCCACTTTAGTGATACAGATGTGATACTTTTATTGTGAGTTCTTTGATGAATCCGGAAATGTCGAGTTTAAAAAGTTGTTTTTATGTGTCGTGTTAAAATGATTATGTCGTGCGTTGTAGGCGACAATCGGAAACGATCAAGAAAATAACCACACAAAATTTAATCAATTTTTAATCAAGTGGTTTTATGTTTATTTTACTTGGGCAAGTCCCAAGGTCAATCACAAGGAGGCAAAGGAACAACCTAGAGTGGTATCTATTAAAGTTCATGTTCGGTTTTTGAGGAGGTTTTTTTAGAATTTTCAATGCAATAAAGGGTGCAAAGTGCAAATTCGGCTTATTTTAGGGACTAAAATGTAAATTATGTTCAAACGATTTCCGAAAAATATGAAATTTGGCCAAAATGTAAAAGATGATGAAATGAATGCATTGTAATTTTTTTGGAATTTTGGGATGCAATATAATTTTTTTATGAATTTTTAAATGCAAACAGAATAGATTTCAATATTTAATTATAATAAATAATAAACCTAATTACTTTCAAGGGATAAATTTATCTAAGATCTATCACTAGGTGATTGATCTCAGAAAAATCCTAAATCTCAAAAATGTGAGATCCAATACCTATTAAAAATTAAATACTGAAATACGCAAAATGATTTTTGTAAGGCAAACTATGTATGCAAATACAATTCTTTTTTGGGACAATGTCAAGCACAAATAACTCTACAATATGTGATTTTTCAAGGATTTTTAGAGCAATGATTAATCAACTACGAAATTTAGAGCATAAACTGGGCAAAATATGAAAACTTCCACATAATAATTAATTATTAATTAATCACTGATCATAAAAATGTCCACAATATGTCAACATGTAGAGAATTAATTGACAAACAAAATGCTATTTTTGGATTAATAAAATAATGTAGAGAAGAGGTCCAAAATTACGGGGGAACATAGGGGTCTTATTGTAATTAAATAAATTAAATAAAATCAAATTGCAGAGGACTGGAAAGTAAATACCTAGAAGTCCGGGGGGTATGATGCAATATTTCCAAGGGAGCACGTGCTACGCACGTGCTCCTTGGACGATGAGGGTTGCGCGTAATAACGAAAACTCCTGAGGGTTTCTCTGTAAATAACCCACGGTCACGTGCACCGCACGTGACCTGGGCGGCTTTGGGTAATGACATCCCTCCCGGGACGCACGTGCCTCACACGTGCCTGGGGAGGTCTCGGGCATCACGCCCGGTGGTGGAGCAGCTGAGGTGGGGGCTGGCCGCGGCGGAGGGCCGTGTTGGTGGCGTTTGGAGCCGATGAAGGCGGAGTACGGCTGGTGTTGCAGCAGGCGGTGGTGGCACGAAGTCGGTGTCGAGTCGAGGCGGAGTAGTCGAGGATGGTGGCTGGTGGAGGCGTGGTTGAAGTCGATCACGGTGGTTGTCGGAGGGGCTCGAAGGTCGATGAGGAAGCACTTGGAGGCTCTACGCCAAGGGCGGAGTTGCTCGGAGGAGGGCCGCTCCAGGTGGTGTCGTGAGATCGACCAAGGAGGAGCTAAGAAGCTCGGTCGTTGACGACGAAGATCCTGGCGGTGAAGATGTCGTTGGCGATGGTGATATCGTGTAGCGGCGAAGCTCCTGGCGGTCGAAGAAGATGACGTGCGGTGAGGCATCGATGTTGAAGATTGGTCGGAGAAGAAGGCGGGGTTGTGGTCATAGATGGAGGTCGATTATCGAGAGAAAGAGGGAAATCGGAGATGGAGATGAGGTGAAGCGGATAAGCGGGGAGATACCTGAAGAGATGGGGGGGGCTCGACGGCGTGGTAGGGCCGGAGCGGAGCAGCGGCTCGGAGGCGGCACTGCAACGAGGAGGGTCTTCCTCAGATCACGCCGACCTTGGCTGTTACGACCTGAGGAGATGAACGACGGATGGGTTGGCGCAGCGGGGTAGAGTAGCTTATATAGGTCGGGGATATCGCCGGCAAAGGAAGGAAATCGCGGGGTTTTGACGGAGATTTTGAGGGTTTTGATTGAAGGAGGAGATCGGGGATGGAGGTTGATTGGAGATCTGAATGGGTGTGCGAGATACGCGGAGGAGGATCGCGGTGATCGGAGCGGGATACGCGGAGGCGGAGGCACGAGATTCACGGTGCTGGGAGGCGGCCGAATTGGGAAGGATGCGGGAGGTGGACGATGCACAGGCGCCGTCCGATCGAGAGAGATCGGATGGCGCCTGTCGCGCCACGTGGCAACAGGAGGCGGAGGACGGAGTGCACGTGCGGAGCACGTGCCTTGGAGGCACCTGCGACGCACGTGCGTCCGATTTTATTTTTTTTATTTTTTATTGTTTATTTTATTTATTTAATTTAATTTTTTAAATAAAAATGATATTAAATATGTGAAAAATAGCTGACACGTGGCGGCACCAGGTGCTGCCACGTGTCAGCACCACAAAATTCGTAAATAAAAGATTGTGTAAAATCGATAAAAATAGTAAATAACCTCGGATCAAAAAAATTTCTTCATAAAAATTGCTCGTCTCGATGAGATCTACAACTTTCACGAAGATATCAAAATCAAAATCGATCATTTGCACAAAGCGGTATTTTTGGGGTATTCCATGTACATAGAACACCTTGATTTTGGGGTTTTGTAATTTTTATGTTATTTTTTAGATCAGATAAAAATCCGGAAAAATTATGGTAAAATCAAAGATAAATAAAGACACCTTAATCTATTTTTTTATTTTTATTAATTGATAAAATATGTACATAAAATATTAGGTCAAAAACCGCTAAAATACACAATGTACAAAAGAGGCCCAAAACCCAACATTCACATATGAGCTCTGATTCACTTGAACTTGATCTTGTTTTGAAGGTAATTGAATGTACATTAGTTCAAAAGTGAGTAGGATTAAATCGAACACTGGATGAGGAAGATATGAGGCTTTTAGTCTGGAAATCTTGAAACTAGGGTTTGGGTTTTTGGTCCACTTATTTGGGTTAGTTATTTTTTTGTATTTTTCCTTTATTCTTGTTAGTGATATGTACACAGTGGAATGGTTTTGAGTCATTCAGAGTTAGCATGAATGAGTTAAAAATCTGGAAAGTTAGGCTATTTACAGGTCACTTTTGGCTTAGATTTTTGGCTTCTTATTTTGTGCAGATTTTTGTGCTAAAATACAATTCTTATGAAATCATACTAATGCTAATTCTGCAGAATAGATGCAAGAATGCTATTGATTTTGAGAGTTTTGAGCTTTAATAAATGAGATTTAGAGTGATGAATACGAGATGCATCATCCGCCTATACTTAAACCATGCTCGTCCCTGAGCATCAAAAAGAAATGTCATGAGAATGAGATTGGGTTTTATACCAAAACCATGAGCTGAAGGTGAAAGTGAACCTAAACTCAACCTTTGGATTATTTGTGTGTCGGAACTTTTGTGAGACTTAGAATTTTAAAATCAACAGCCCTCAAGTTCTACACATCATTGCTACAGTTTCGGCTCAGAAGTCATCTTAGATCGATCCTCTTCCCAAAGTATACCCTATGAACATTGAACAATCGACTCAAGTGTGTGAAAGGTTTTAGCTCTTCCCATGACGTATCCGAAAATGTCGCTTTTAACAAGTTGTTTTTATCGTGAAGTGCGTTGTAGGCGGCAATCGGAAACGGTCAAGAAAATACCACAATTAATATGTTCAATTTTTACTCTCGTGGTTTTTATGTTTGTTTTACTTGGGCAAGTCCCAAGGTCGATCACAAGGAGGCAAAGGAACAACTTAGAATTAAGTCAATCAAAGTTCGTGTTTGGTTTTCGAGGCAGTCTTTTTTGAGGATTTTTAATGCAATAAAGGGTGCGGAATGCAACTTTGGCCTATTTTAGGTACTAAAATATGAATTACATCCAAACGATGTCCGAAAAATACGAAACTTGGCCGAGATGTAAAATATGATGAAATGAGTGCACTATAATTTTTTTGGAATTTTTGGATGAAATATGAATTTTTTATGGATTTTTAAATGCAAACATAATGCTTTTCAATATTTAATTATAATAAATACTAAACCTACTTATTTTCAAGGACCAAAAATTATCTAAGATCTATCACTAGGTGATTGATCCCAGAAAAATCCTAAACCTCAAAAATGTGAGATCTAATACCTATTAAAAATTAAATAGTGAAATATGCAAAATAATTTTTATAAAGCAAATTATGCATGCAAATGCAAATCTTTTGGGGCACAATGTTTAGAATACTCAATTCTACACTATGTGATTTTTAGGGAATTTTTAGAGCAAAGGTTAATCAATTATGAATTTCAGAGCAAGAAATGGGCAAAATATGCAAATTTCCACGAAAAAATTATTTATTAATTAACCATTAATCAGAAAAATACCCACAACATGTCAAAGTGTAGAGAATTAATTAACAAACATCATGCTATTTTTGGATTAAGAAAATAATGTAAAGAAGAGGTTCGAACTAGAGGGGGAACACAGGGGTACAAATGCAATATAAATAAATAAAATAAATGAAGAAAACTGCAATGGGGGGACTTGTTTGCAATTACCAAGAACTTTGGGGTGCGTCTGCAATTTTTCCAGAGAGGCACGTGCAAGGCACGTGCCCTTTGGAGGCGGAGCAGCTGGAGAAGCTTGATGGCGTTGTAGCTTCTGGCGGAGGCGTGGTCGATCGTCGTTGGTGGCGAGACGGAGATGGAGGCGTTGATGTTGGCGGTGGATGGAGGTGAACGACGGCAGGGATAGAGCGAGAAAGAGAGAGAGAGAGAGAGAGAGAGAGAGAATACCCGAGGAAATAGGGCTCGACGGCGTTGGAAGTGGCCGGAGCGAGCAGCTTGCTCGGGGCGGAGCTGCGACGAGGGGTTGGAGCTCTCGGATCACGCCGGCGAGGGGCCTTGCTCACGGACTGTCACCACCGGAGACGAGGTTTGACGAGGATCGGCGGATGATGTGCTTCGAGGGCGGCAGAGGTTTAAATAGCAGGGGGGTTTGGCCGGTCCTGGAAGGAAATGGGGGGGGGGGGATTTGACGGAGATTGGGATTGGAGATGGGGTGATTGAAGGTGCGAACATGGAAGGGGATCTACGGCGAGGTGCGGCGGCGCGATTTTGACGCGTGATTTGAGTCGAAAACGCCGGGGATCGACAGTCGAGGGATTTGCGGAGGCGGCGTAGGATTCTTTCCAAAAGGGGAGACGCTAGGGAAGACGAGCAGGGGTCGTCCGATCGGCCGAGATCGGACGGCCCTGCTTCGGCCACGTGGCGAAGAGATGGCAAAGGGTGCGGGGCGCACGTGCAGTGCGCGTGCGGGGAGCGGCATGTGCGCTGCACGTGTGTGGCTTTTAATAAATTTTTTTAAATTTTTTTATTTTCATTTTTATTTTTTATAAAATGAATATTAAAAATCTCAAAAATAGCTGACACGTGGCGGCACCAGGTGCTGCAACGTGTCAGCACCAGATAATTTACAAAATAAATATTTTGTAAAATTAAAAAATAAATAGTAAATGACCTCGGATCGAAAAAGTTTCTTCACGAAAATTGCTCGTCTCGATGAGATCTACAACTTTCATGAAGACATCAAAACCAAAATCGATCAAATGTACAAAGTGAATTTTTGGGGTATCCTATGTACATAGAATACCTTAATTTTGGGGTTTTGTAATTTTTATGTCATTTTTAAGATCAGATAAAAATCCAGAAAAATTACAGTAAAATCAAAGATAAATAAAGACACCTTAATCTATTTTTTTAGATTTTTATTAATTAATAAAATATGTATATAAAATAATAAGTCAAAAACCGCTAAAATACACAATATACAAAAGATGCCCAAAACCCAACTTTCACATATGAGCTCTGATTCACTTGAACTTGGTCTTGTTTTGAAGGTAATTGAATGTACATTAGTTCAAAAGTGAGTAGGATTAAATCAGACACTGGATGAGGAAGATATGAGGCTTTTAGTCCGGAAATCCTGAAACTAGGGTTTGAGTTTTTGGTCCACTTATTTAGGTTAGTTATTTTCTTGTATTTTTTATTTATTCTTATTAGTGATATGTACACAGTGGAGGTAGTTTTGTATCATTCGGAGTTAGCATGAATGAGTTAAAAATCAGGGAAGTTAGGCTATTTACAGGTCATTTTGGCTTGGATTTTTGGCTTCTTATTTTGTGCAGATTTTTGTGATAAAACGCAATTTTTATGATATCATACATTAATGCTAATTATGCAGAATAGATGCAAATATGCTGTTGATTTTAAGGGATTTGAGCTTAATAAATGAGATTTAGAGTGACGAATACGAGATTCATCATCCCCCCTATACTTAAACCATGCTCGTCCCTGAGCATTAAAAAGAAATGCCATGAGGTGAAATGAGATTGGGTTCCATACCAAGACCATGAGCTAAAGGTGAAAGTGAACCTAAACTCAACCTTTGGATTATTTGTGTGTCGGAACTTCTGTGAGACTTAGAATTTTAAAAATCAACAGTCCTCAAGTTCTACAAATCATTGCTACAGTTTCGGCTCAGAAGTCATCTTAGAACGATCCTCTTCCCAAAGCATACCCTATGAACCTTGAATAACCGACTCTTGTGTGTGAAGGGTTTTTAGCTCTCCCCACCCAGAATGCCGGACTACCACGCAAACCCCCTCTCCAATAACTCGTCCTCGAGGAGTCAGGTATTTCATTCTAAGGTCTGCCGCGTTGTGTTCACAATCGAATTGGGGGGAGAAGTTAGAAGAAAGAGAAAAGAACTGGAGGGTGGTCAGTGCATTCACCTCTCCTTGTGAAGCTTGGCCAGTGTAGCCGAGTCTCCACCAAGATCTGCAGGTTTCTTGAAGCTTGGACCTTTTTGGTCAGATTTTATTTGGTAGTTGCTTCTTTGTATTTGGAATTTTTGGTGGTTCTCCTTGGATCTTGTTTTGTCCCTACGGATATAGAATCTTTTTGTTTCCTTACATTTTTTGGGGTCTTAGAAAAATTGTGCCCAGCCGTCCATCCCTTTTCTGAAGCTTTATTTCAACCCGTACTCCGGTCTTTAGATTTCCACGCTACCAGAAAAGAAACTTACACAGTCTTCCAACATCCCGTTTGAGTTGAGCTAAGTGCATAGTGCGAGAGTACAAATTAACTCCTTATTCCAGAGTTGTACCCAGAATGAAGAGACCAGGTTAGACACTAAGAGTCAAACTCTGTGCATTGTTATGTGGAACTCAAAGAATTAAGTCACAGACCTGAAGACTCTAAAATCCTATTTCTCGGTGAAGTTCCTCTGAAAATTAGGTTGATTCAAGTTAAGCCTAGACCACTCTCAGTTTCGGCTCATAACTCGGTTTAGAACCCAATGACTTTCCATAGATGCAAATGAATGCTGGATGAAGTGCAGGTGTGTGGAATGCAGACACTCTTTTTTTATGCAAGGGATTTTTATGCAAAAAATGAATAAGAAGCCATTTTTTAAAAAAAATTTGGGCAAAGTCAGTGTTAGTAGCAAAACTTTTTTTTGAATTAATACCCACCCCGTAAATACATATAGACTTATATGCAAGTACGAGGTATGGCTAAAATATATACATAGTATATATACAGACCCCCCTATACTTAGCGAGTGCTGTGTCCTCAGAGCACAAAAAGAGTAATGAAGACATAGCTCGGGCTAAGCGTAGGAGAGTGGAAAAATTATTATACAGTGTTCCGCCCCCCTATACTTAGACTGTGAATAGTCTAAGTATAGAAGAAGAACGCAAGAAGAGGTGGTCAGGATATGTAAATGAGGAGAG
The DNA here is from genome assembly GCA_037367405.1 of Ottelia alismoides. NCBI lineage: Eukaryota > Viridiplantae > Streptophyta > Magnoliopsida > Alismatales > Hydrocharitaceae > Ottelia > Ottelia alismoides. The sequence continues at coordinate 188,624 of JAZKJV010007425.1, read as the reverse complement.
TATATACAGATGGTTGTCGGGTCCCCCTATACCTAGGCTCTGGTCAGCCTAAGTATAGAAGAAGGATGGATATGTAGTGATCGAGAGATAGGAGTGTGATGAGGGAAATGGTATATACAAATGGCATTGGTCCCCCCCTATATTTAGGCCTTGGCCTAAGTAGAGGAAAAAGTTGTACAAGGGGATCAATGTAGTCGGGAGGGAGGGTGGGTCTGATCTGATATATCGTCAATGTCCTTGCTCTGTGTGAAGTAGATGACCTCAACTTACACTGTATGTTCTTTGGATGATTCTATATATGGCTTCAGTAATTGTCCATTCACTGAGAAAGGTTGTGCATCATCTTTGAGTTCTGCAATGTCCACACTTCCATTGGTATGCACATCGATGACAACATAGGGACCCGTCCATTTCGATTTCAGTTTCCCATGAAAAATCTTTAACCGAGCATTAAACAACCATACTTTCTTCCCAGAGACAAAGGTTTTATCTCGAATATGTCTATCATGCCATTTCTGGACCTTGTCCTTATAAATCACACTGTTGTCATATGCTCGGTTTCGGATTTCAATTAGCTCATTCAGATTTAAGTCTCGACATAATTTCCCAAGGTGACAACTCCAGTTCAACTTTTTGATTGCCCATTCAGATTTGTGAATCACTTCTGCAGGTAGATGGCATGGCTTGCCATAGATCATCCTAAAAGGTGAAGTACCGAGTGGTGTTTTATAAGCTGTCCTATAGGCCCAAAGAACTTGATCCAATAGTTTTGACCAATCCTTCCTATCTGGACGAACCAACTTTTGAAGTATACTCTTCACTTCTCTATTAGAAACCTCTGCCATGCCATTAGATTGTGGATGATAAGGGTTGTCTATTCTATGTTCAAATTTGTACTCCTTAGCCAAAGATCTCATTTCCCTATTCACAAAGTGGCTACCTCCATCAGAAATCAAAACTTTTGGTATCCCGAACCTTGCAATGATATTATCCTTGATAAACTTACAGACGGTTTTGTTGTCTGCGGTTCGGGTTGGAATAGCCTCTACCCATCTAGACAAATAATCAACCGCTAACAAGATGTACTCAAATCCATTGCTATTGGGAAAGGGACCCATAAAATCAATCCCCCATGCATAAAAAACATCACAGAAAATCATTGGTTGCATGGGCATTTCGTCTCTATAACCAACGGTCCCTCCCATCCTTTGACAAATCGGGCAAGACCGTACAAATTCATTAGCATCACGAAATAAGGTCTGCCAGTAAAATCCACATTGGAGTACCTTGTGTGCGGTTCTCTTTCCTGAATGGTGTCCTCCAGCCTCGAGAGTATGACAATGTGTGAGGACACTCTGGTATTCTTCCTGAGGAATACATCTTCTCCAGACACAATCCGCTCCTTCATAGAAAAGGAAAGGATCGTCCCAATGGTATTTTCTTGAATCCGACTTCAGTTTATCAATCATTTTCTTGGTCCAACCAAAGGGAACCTTCTTGGAGACAAGATAGTTCACGATGTTGGAATACCATGGGGTTGAATCAATAGCGCAAACAGATTCGTCTGGAAAAGTCTCCTTAATAGGTCCTGTGTCAGGATAATCATTTTTCTCAAGTCGGGAAAGGTGATCGGCAACAACATTCTTTATTCCAGGTTTATCTTTGATCTCCAAATTAAATTCCTGGATTAGCAAGATCCACCTCAAAAGTCGTGCCTTAGCATCTTTCTAATCCATGAGGTATCTAATTGCCGTATGATCAGTGAAAATTGTCACCTTAGAGCCCAATATATATGATCTGAATTTTTCAAGGGCCCAAACAACCGCGAGCATTTCCTTTTCAGTTACTGTATAATTTTTCTGTGCATGATCCAATACTTTGCTTGTAGTGAATCACATAAGGGATTCCATCCCGTCTTTGTCCAAGCACAGCTCCGACAGCGAAATCCGATGCATCAGTCATGATCTCAAAGGGAAGAGACCAGTCGGGAGCTTGTAATATTGGCGATTCACATATTTTCTATTTGAGGAGCTTGAAGGCTTCAAGACACTTGTCATTTACAATAAACTCGGTGTCTTTTCCTAAGAGCTCAGTCAGTGGGCGGGCGATCTTTGAAAAGTCAGGGATAAATCTTCGATAAAATCCAACATGCCCTACAAAAGACCACACTGACTTGACGTTGGTTGGTGTCTCAAGTTTCTTGATCACATCCACCTTGGCAGGGTCGACCTCCATTCCCTTTTTGGAGATGACATGCCCCAATACGATACCCTCAATCACCATAAAGTGACTCTTCTCCCACGAAAGTACCAAATTAACCTCCCTGCATCTCTTGAGAACTCAATCCAAGTGTGTTAAACATGTGTCAAATGAATCACCATGGACCGAGAAGTCATCCATGAAGACTTCCAGGAAATCACCCACCATTTCGGCAAATACGGCAATCATGCATTGCTAAAAAGTTCCTGGGGCATTACAAAGCTTGAATGGCATGTGCTTGAATGCGTAGTACCGAAGGGACATGTAAACGTGGTTTTTTTCCTGATCCTCGGGAGCAATAGCTACTTGATTGTAGCCGGAGTACCCATCAAGAAAACAGAAGAATGCTTTCCCTGCAAGTCTCTCCAAGATTTGATCAATAAATGGTAGTGGAAAGTAATCTTTCTTGGTCGCAGCATTCAATCGCCTGTAATCGACAAAGACACGCCACAACGTGGGTACTCGGGTCGCGATCTCTACCCCCTCCTCGTTGGTGACCATCTGGATTCCCGACTTCTTCGGGACGACAGGAAGGGGGGCCACCCACTTGGAGTCAGAAATGGGGTAAATAAAACCTGCTTTGCACGATCTCTTTCTTAACCACTTCCCAAAGATTGGGGTTTAATCTTCTCTGAAATTCACGGGAAGTCCTTGTGTTATCCTCAACATAAATTTGGTGCGAGTAGAGAGCAGGGTTGATTCCTACGAGATCCGACACCGTCCAACCAATGGCTTTTCGATTTTGCTCAAGGACTTCTAGTAGTCTGGATTCTTGTTCTAATGTCAATGATGAGCTAATGATCACATGAAATTTGTTTTTGGGTCCTTTGAGAAATGCATACTTCAATGTGGGAGGGAGGGGTTTCAGCTTTGGCAGATCTACATCATCAATCAAATCTGGCTGAATATCTTTTAAGTCCGGGTCAGTGATTGTTGGTGGTATATCATTCTGTGATATGCTAGCCACTGATCTTGAAAGAAAGTGAGTCGGATCGCAAAACTAGTGCGGTAATTCAGCCAAAGCCGCGTCCGACTCGTCATTGATTTTTTTCGAAGAGGATGGAATGGACCAATCCGAAAGGAGTTCTGTGTCATCAAGATTATACACATACATGTGTTCAGATTTGTCTGGTAATAGCTCACACATTGTATGACGCATTGTTTCTTCTTCTGATGTGATGGTATCCATGTGAAGATCTGGCAGTTGGTCCCAAGGTCCGGTAGTGCTGATTAGATTACACTCAGATGTTTCGGCATCTTCAGTGGTGGATTCGGAATCGGGTCTTTGCCATTTTGTTTGTCTCATTTCCAGATCCACTTCTCCATCTAGGGAGCGGAATTTCATCATTCCAATGCCGTAATCGAATAGAGCCTTGGCGGTTCTTAAGAATGGTCTTCCCAAAATGATTTGCGACTCTTTCCAATGGTTCGGGGTCTCCATATCAAGGACAGTGAAGTCCACTTTGTATTCCGTACCCTCAACCATAATGATAACATTTTTCACTTCTCCCTTAGGTCTTTTAGTAGATTTGTCAGCGAATTAGAGTAAAGATAGTGATTTCTGAAGAGGTCCTAACTCCAATCGGTAATATAAGGCTAAGGGAAGAAGATTGATGGAAGAACCATTGTCGAGAAGTGTGTGTGCGAATGCGATACCGCCAATGCGACTTTCCACATAATGAGCACCCAGATCTCTTTTCTTTCTTGGTAAATGCTGGTTTCTCACGCATTTGGTAGTGGCCACTGTCAGAACATGGGTCTCCACAAATTGGTTTGTTTTCTTTGTTCGCGTCCGGGTGGGAGTACATTTCATTTTCAAATATTTCTAAAATGCAGGGTTACTGGCCACATATTGATCAAAGGGTACCTTCACTATGATGTTTTGTTCACAAAATTTTTCCATCACTCTGGATAGTTTTCTTTTGTCTTCCTTTCTTGAGAGCATGGGGGAAAGGAATGGAAGCATTTGAGATAGGAGAAAGAGATCCAGAATAAAAAATAAGAGCATCTTTATTGAATTTGGAGTTCTTATTACAATCGTAATGTTGTGGATTATAATCATGTTGCTGAAATGGTGACAAAGGTATTTTTGCAGCAACTAGAGGTTCAAGGTCCTCTGTGGTCTCCATAGATGCTTTTCCCTTCTTTTGGGCTGAAATCCTTGGGCGCCCTTCGTCTTCATCCTCAGAAGCATCCTCCGGTTGATCTTCCGAGTCATGATGGTTAGCTTCCCTTGCCCGGTCAGGTACGACCACAGTCCTTCCGCTCCTGAGGGACATAGAATTGATATTGTTAAACGAAAGGGTCTCGTGTTCAGATGTGGAAAAATCTGAGTAATATACCTGATTGTTGTATTGAGATGATTGAGATTTGTTCAAGCTATTGGGGTTAGCTTGAACTTGGGTGGGAATGGCTGTGACTGGGGCTGTCTGTTCTTCCTTCCAACGGGATAGACGATTAACATCTACCCATAGGTCGTACAGTTCATTCCGGAAGCTGCGAATTTCCTCCAGCATTTGTTTTTGGATATCAACCGGGTTTTCTGGAGGTTTGGATGATCGAGATGCTTGATTTGGAGCTTGATATAGTTGACGATGTTGTTGAGGTTGGTTCCGACGGTCGTTTGGTTGCTGCTGCCTCGAGGGCTGATTGTGTTGTGGAGCGGCATTGTAGAAGGTGGGTGGACGCTGATATTGCTGACGGTCCCCCAGATTACCCTGTCGGGTATTATCCTGTGTGTACCAGATGCCGTTTATCTCGAAAGTCAGAGGCGGGGCTTCTATGACTGTCTCGGCTAGAGAAGGTGACTGTTGGGAAGGTTGGACGTAGGATTGGTCCTGAGTCCATGGTTGCGGTTGTCCAGAGCCTGGCTGCTCTTGGACATGATGCACATGATAAATTGGGACCGTAGGTGCAGTAGGCATCCCGACCTTGGACACCTTCTCAATGAGTTCCTCCATTTGCTTTGGAAACTGAGAGAGCCGGTTGTCGATGTCGTTCACCCTTTTATTAATGTGATCCACAACTGTTAATTTGTCTGTGATGATGTTCATGTTGGGCAGCAAGTCCTCTGCTATTTCTGCGACAGTTGTTTCCCTCCTTTGGCTTGATAGTTGTTCAGTGAATCAGTGTAAGATCTACTAGCAATTTGTGAATGGCTAGTCTCCGCCATTTGCTCTAGTATTTTCCAGACGATGTCAGCTCCTTAGGATGTGTAGTTTCCTCCACATGCAGCGCTGACTATACCCTGAGTCCCGTGGTTAAGGCCAGAATAGAGGGATTGGACCAGGACATTATTATCTAGGTCATGGCAGGGATATTTTTGCAGGAGATCTTTAAATCTATCTCATGCATCACAAAGTGGTTCATTTGGCATCTGGGAGAAGCTAGTGATGTGAGTCCTCATTTGATTGGTTCGACTCAAGGGATAGAATTTTTTCAAGAATAGGTTCTTGAACCTATCATAGGTGGTCACCGTCACTCCCAAATTTTTCACCCAGTAATCTGCCTTACCCTTCAAGGCGAAAGGTAATGCAGTGAGACGAATGTAGTCTTGGCTGACTTGTGGGTGCCTCTGATTAGAACATACTAGCTCCAAATCACGCAAGAATTCATAGGGTTCTTCATTTGAATTACCATGAAATTGTGGTAATTGATTCATGAAGTATGGCTTCAATTCATGGTGAACCTCAGGTTGAGGTGGTTGCAAGTAATTTATGACCCTATATTGCCCGGGATTATATGCAGCCTCCATTGGTGGTTCTTCCTCTGCATTCATTCTTTCTAATTGTGCCCTAATCAAATTTTGCTGCTGCTCAGATGCAGCTAGTCTTGCGAGAATCATTTGCATCGGATCTTCATTTTGGTCATCTTCAGGATTGGTCTTCTTTGGAGGCATTTTTTGTGAGTTCTTCTTTTCACCTTCAGATTGTGAAAAATAGGAGTCAATAGTTTGAAGAGAATTATAAGATGAACATTCTAGGGGAAGGTGTCCCTGAACCCAAGGTGGTTCTGAGTAAGAGTGGTTCAGAGCATTTGAGACTGGAAAGTTTGTGGTAGTCAGAAAAGGGTTCGCTGAGTCCGAACAAAATTTACCACAATTTTCCATTCTCGAATTTCAAGAGATTATCAAGAGATGAATGGATGTTGATCAGATCAAACACAATACAAAATTCTGTTTCACCAACTCACACAGTGAAGGTCGTAAGAGTTCGACCAATTTTTCTTGACAATTTTAAATGGTGAAAAGACAATCTTGTTTAGCGAGCTGAAAGTTCAGATTTGGGCTCTAGCCTTAAGTGTCGTCTCTCGCTCACTTAGAAAAATAGAACATCCAAAGTCGGGGTTGCTCTCCCGTAGAAATTCTTGATTTTATGGGTTCTTTAAGATCAGCTATACTTAGCAGTCCCGATTTTAATGAGGTGATCACTGAGAAATTAGATGAGCACAAATACACGTCTACCGTCCAGTCCCAATTTCCTTTAAAGTTATGTTATAAAACAAGAGAGAGGAATTCGGGAAAAGCCGATGTACGCGGAAAACTATGATGAATGCTCAGTTAGAAGACTTACAGTGAATCCTCGCAATCTCCATGTGGAATGCTAGACAGAATTTAAAAATTATTCTAAATGCAATGCAATCCGATGAAAAACCGCACCTAAGCAGAAAGTTCTATTAGCGGGAAGAATTAATTTAAATTCGGCTAAGTTGAACGATCTATGTGCGTCTCAATTAAAGTGTAGTGTGGCTTAAGATCCTACGAGCACAAGCAAAAAATATAAATGCTCTGAGAGCCGTATGTGCAGGTCTATCCTAATCGCCACTCAAGCCGGGCCCCACCCTCACAGGAGAGTGAAACAGGCCACGACACACCACATAATAAAGCCAGAGGTCTTCCTACACACGCGAGAGTCCAAACGGACACCGCTGTAAATGAACAATTAATTACAAAAATTAAAATTTGCAGAAATAAACCTAGACTCTACGCTCTCTCACGACTCGACTCGATCTTAAATTAATTGTGGTTTTTGCAAAAGTCTATGAAGTTGTGTCGGTTTTTGAAAAACCGCTCCACGTACAAAGTACCACGCAAGAAAAATAAGAGAGAAAATGTAAGAGAGTGACTCAAAAATATGTGAAAAATAAATGCTGAAAATAAATTGCAGGAAAAAAATGAAATTTACAATGAGAAATTCGGGGATCGGACTACCCGAATGCGGAAAACCGAACAAAAATTTTCAAGACAAAAATCTAAGCCGTTTGCCTCCCCGGCAACGGCGCCATCTGACGTATCCGAAAATGTCGCTTTTAAGAAGTTGTTTTTATCGTGAAGTGCGTTGTAGGCGGCAATCGGAAACGGTCAAGAAAGTACCACAATTAATATGTTCAATTTTTACTCTCGTGATTTTTATGTTTGTTTTACTTGGGCAAGTCCCAAGGTCGATCACAAGGAAGCAAAGGAACAACTTAGAATTAATTCAATCAAAGTTCGTGTTCGGTTTTCGAGGCGGTCTTTTTTTGGGATTTTTAATGCAATAAAGGGTGCGGAATGCAACTTTGGCCTATTTTAGGGACTAAAATATGAATTACGTCCAAATGATGTCCGAAAAATATGCTGACACGTGGCAGCACCTGGTGCCGCCACGTGTCAGCTATTTTTGATATTTTTAATATTCGTTTTCTAAAAAAATAAAAATAAAAAATTTTTTAAAAAAAACTCCCCGCGCGCACACTGCACGTGCGCCCCGCACCCTTTGCCATCTCTTCGCCACGTGGTCGAAGCAGGGCCGTCCGATCTCGGCCGATCGGACGACCCCTGCTCGTCTTCCCCAGCGTCTCCCCTTTTGGAAAGAATCCTCCGCCGCGTCCGCGAATCCCTCGGCCGCCGATCCCCGGCGTTTTCGCCTCAAATCACGCGTCAAAATCGCGCCGCCGCACCTCGCCGTAGATCCCCTTCCATGTTCGCACCTTCAATCACCCCATCTCCAATCCCAATCTCCGTCAAATCCCCCCCCCCCCCGATTTGCTTCCAGGACCGGCCAAACCCCCTGCTATTTAAACCTCCGCCGCCCTCGAAGCACATCATCCGCTGATCCTCGTCAAACCTCGTCTCCGGTGGTGACAGTCCGTGAGCAAGGCCCCTCGCCGGCGTGATCCGAGGGCTCCAACCCCTCGTCGCAGCTCTGCCCCGAGCAAGCTGCTCGCTCCGGCCACTTCCAACGCCGTCGAGCCCTATTTCCTCAGGTATTCTCTCTCTCTCTCTCTCTCTCTCTCGCTCTGTCCCCGCCGTCGTTTACCTCCATCCACCACCAACATCAACGCCTCCATCTTCGTCTCGCCACCGCCGACGATCGACCACGCCTCCGCCAGAAGCTACAACGCCATCAAGCTTCTCCAGCTGCTCCGCCCTCAGATCCTATACCTCGACGTCCCTCGGCCATTTGTCGGCCATCACCGCTACTTCGCCGGTCCTACGTCTCCAACAACGTCATCTACGCTCCGACTACCGCCTCCAGCGCTTCGTCATCAACGCCACGCACCATCTTCTCCGACTACATCTTCGCCGCCATCGCTTCGTCAGCAACGCATAATGCCAACACCGCCTGAAGCTCCTCCGCCCGAGAACGCTCGCCATCAGCCGCGCGAGCCCCCGCCGCGCACCATCGACTCCGCCACTCGACTCTCGTCGGAGGCCGTTTGTCAGGCATCGCACCACCTCCTCCAGTCGCAGGCCGGGCCCAAGGCCCGAGACCCCCACACGTATAAGGCACGTGCGCGGGGGGACGTCAGCACCACGTCACTCCTAGGTCACGTGCTCCGCACGTGACCCGAGGTCAAATTGCAAAGCCCCCCCGGAGGTTCCCCATTTCGCACTTCACACCCCGCCGACCAAGGGTCACGTGCTTAGCACGTGACCTCTTGGAATTTTGCAGAAACGCTCCCCGTATTATTGGTAATTTCATACAAACCCCCCCCCCCAGTGCATTTTATAATTATTTATTTCTTTTATTTGCATCTGTACCCCTGTGTTCTCTCTCTATTTTGTACCTTTTCATTACATTATTTTATTAATCCAAAAATAGCATTTTGTTTGTCAATTGATTCTCTACGCTTTGACATATTGTGGGTAATTTTGTGATTGATGGTTAATTAATAAATAATTGTTTTGTGGAAATTTGCATATTTTACCCATTTCTTGCTCTGAAATTCGTAGTTGATTAACCATTGCTTTAAAAATCCCTGAAAAATCACGTATTATAGAGTTAATTGTGCTTAACATTGTGCCCAAAAGGATTCGCATTTGCATGCATATTTTGCCCTGTAAAAATCATTTTTCATATTTCACTATTTAATTTTTCATAGGTATTAGATCTCATATTTTTAAGGATTAGAATTTTTCTGAGATCAATCACCTAGTGATAGATCTTAGATAATTTTGGTTCTTGAAAATAAGTAGGTTTGATATTTATTATAATTAAATTTTGAGAATCATTCTGTTTGCATTTAAAACCATAAAAAAATTCATATTTCATCCAAAAATTCCAAAAAAAATTACAGTGCACTCATTTCATCATATTTTACATCTTGGCCAAGTTTCGTATTTTTCGGACATCGTTTGGACGTAATTCATATTTTAGTCCCTAAAATAGGCCGAATTTGCATTTAACACGGCTTATTTGCATTAAAAATTCCAAAAAAAGACCGCCTCGAAAACCGAAAACAAACTTTGATAGACATCATTCTAGGTTGTTCCTTTGCCTCTTTGTGATCGACCTTGGACTTGCCCAAGTAAAACATACATAAAATCACACTTGATTAAAATTGATTAAATTTCCGTGGTTATTTTCGTGACCGTTTCCGATTGCCGCCTACAACGCACGACACGATAAAAACAACTTTTTAAAAGCGACATTTTCGGGACGTATCCGAAAATGTCACTTTTAAGAAGTTGTTTTTATCGTGAAGTGCGTTGTAGGCAGCAATCAGAAACGGTCAAGAAAATACCACAATTAATATGTTCAATTTTTACTCTCATGGTTTTTATGTTTGTTTTACTTGGGCAAGTCCCAAAGTCGATCACAAGGAGGCAAAGGAACAACTTAGAATTAAGTCAATCAAAGTTCGTGTTTGGTTTTCGAGGCGGTCTTTTTTTGGGATTTTTAATGCAATAAAGGGTGCAGAATGCAACTTTGGCCTATTTTAGGGACTAAAATATGAATTACATCCAAACGATGTCCGAAAAATACGAAACTTGGCCGAGATGTAAAATATGATGAAATGAGTGCACTGTATTTTTTTTTGGAATTTTTGGATGAAATATGAATTTTTTATGGATTTTTAAATGCAAACAGAATGCTTTTCAATATTTAATTATAATAAATACTAAACCTACTTATTTTCAAGGACCAAAATTATCTAAGATCTATCACTAGGTGATTGATCCCAGAAAAATTCTAAACCTCAAAAATGTGAGATCTAATACCTATTAAAAATTAAATAGTGAAATATCCAAAATGATTTTTATAAAGCAAATTATACTTGCAAATGCAAATCTTTTTGGGCACAATGTTTAGAATACTCAATTCTACACCCCCGGGGGAATATATTCTTTCACGGGAGTATGTGATTTTTGGGGAATTTTTAGAGCAAAGGTTAATCAACTATGAATTTCAGAGCAAGAAATGGGTAAAATATGCAAATTTCCACGAAACAATTATTTATTAATTAACCATTAATCAGAAAAATACCCACAACATGTCAAAGCTGTAGAGAATTAATTAACAAACATCATGCTATTTTTGGATTAAGAAGATAATGTAAGAAGAGGTTCGAACTAGAGGGGGAACACATGGGTACAAATGCAATATAAATAAATAAAATAAATGAATAAAACTGCAGTGGGGGGACTTGTTTGCAATTACCAAGAACTTTGGGGTGTGTCTGCAATTTTTCCAGAGAGGCACGTGCAAGGCACGTGCCCTCTGGAGGCGGAGCAGCTGGAGAAGCTTGATGGCGTTGTAGCTTCTGGCGGAGGCGTGGTCGATCGTCAGAGGTGGCGAGACGGAGATGGAGGCGTTGATGTTGGCGGTGGATGGAGGTGAACGACGGCAGGGACAGAGTGAGAAAGAGAGAGAGAGAGAGAGAGAGAGAGAGAGAGAATACCTAAGGAAATAGGGCTCGACGGTGTTGGAAGTGGCCGGAGCGAGCAGCTTGCTCGGGGCGGAGCTGCGACGAGGGGTTGGATCCCTCGGATCACGCCGGCGAGGGGCCTTGCTCACGGACTGTCACCACCGGAGACGAGGTTTGACGAGGATTGGCAGATGATGTGCTTCGAGGGCGGCGGAGGTTTAAATAGCAGGGGGGTTTGGCCGGTTCTGGAAGCAAATCGGGGGGGGGGGGGGGGATTTGACGGAGATTGGGATTGGAGATGGGGTGATTGAAGGTGCGAACATGGAAGGGGATCTACGGCGAGGTGCGGCGGCGCGATTTTGATGCGTGATTTGAGGCGAAAACGCCGGGGATCGGCGGCCGAGGGATTCGCGGAGGCGGCGGAGGATTCTTTCCAAAAGGGGAGACGCTGGGGAAGACGAGCAGGGGTCGTCCGATCGGCCGAGATCGGACGGCCATGCTTCTGCCACGTGGCGAAGAGGTGGCAAAGGGTGCGGGGGGAGCGGCACGTGCGTTGCACGTGCGTGGCTTTTAATAATTTTTTTTAATTTTTTTATTTTTATTTTTATTTTTTTATAAAATGAATATTAAAAATCTCAAAAATAGCTGACACGTGGCGGCACCAGGTGCAGCCACGTGTCAGCACCAGAAAATTCGAATTAAAAATACTTTGTAAAATCAAGAAAAAATAGTAAACGACCTCAGATCGAAAAAATTTCTTCATGAAAATTGCTCGTCTCGATGAGATCTACAACTTTTATGAAGACATCAAAACCAAAATCGATCAAATGTACAAAGTGAATTTTTGGGGTATCCTATGTACATAGAATACCTTAATTTTGGGGTTTTGTAATTTTTATGTCATTTTAAAGATCAGATAAAAATCCGAAAAAATTACGGTAAAATCAAAGATAAATAAAGACACCTTAATCTATTTTTTTTAGATTTTTATTAATTAATAAAATATGTATATAAAATAATAAGTCAAAATCGCTAAAATACACAATATACAAAAGAGGCCCAAAACCCAACTTTCACATATGAGCTCTGATTCACTTGAACTTGGTCTTGTTTTGAAGATAATTGAATGTACATTAGTTCAAAAGTGAGTAGGATTAAATCAGATACTGGATGAGGAAGATATGAGGCTTTTAGTCCGGAAATCCTGAAACTAGGGTTTGGGTTTTTGGTCCACTTATTTGGGTTAGTTATTTTCTTGTATTTTTCATTTATTCTTGTTAGTGATATGTACACAGTGGAGGTCGTTTTGTGTCATTCGGAGTTAGCATGAATGAGTTAAAAATCAGGGAAGTTAGGCTATTTACAAGTCATTTTGGCTTGGATTTTTGGCTTCTTATTTTGTGCAGATTTTTGTGCTAAAATGCAATTTTTATGATATCATGCATTAATGCTAATTATGCAGAATAGATGCAAATATGTTGTTGATTTTAAGGGATTTGAGCTTAATAAATGAGATTTAGAGTGATGAATACGAGATTCATCATCCCACCCAGAATGCCGGACTACCGCGCAAACCTCCTCTCCAGTAACTCATCCTCGGGGAGTCAGGTATTTCCTTCTAAGGTCTGTCGCGCTGTGTTCACAATCGAATTGGGGGAGAAGTTAGAAGAATGAGAAAAGAACTGGAGGGTGGCCAGTGTAGTCACCTCTCCTTGTGAAGATGACCAGTGTAGCCGAGTCTCCACCAAGATCTGCAGGTTTCTTGAAGCTTGGACATTTTGGTCAGATATTTATTTGCTAGAATGCTTCTTTGTATTTGAAATTTTTGGTGGTTCTTCTTGGATCTTGTTGTGCCCCTATGGATATAGAATCTTTTGTTTCCGAACATTTTTTGGTGCCTTAGAAAGAATTGTGCCCACCGTCCATTCCTTTTCCGAAGCTTTATTTCAACCTGCACTCCGGTCTTTAGATTTCCACGCTACCAGAAAAGAAACTTACACAGTCTTCCAACATCCCGTCTGAGTTGAGCTAAGTGCATAGTGCGAGAGTACAAATTAATTCCTTATTCCAGAGTTGTACCCAGAATGAAGAGACCAGGTTAGACACTAAGAGTCAAACGCTGCTCATTGTCATGTGGAACTCAAAGAATTAAGTCAAAGACCTGAAGACTCTAAAATCCTATTTCTCGGTGAAGTTCCTCTGAAAATTAGGTGGATTAAGGTCAAGTCCAGACCACTCTCGATTTCGGCTCATAACTCGGTTCAGAACCCAATGACTTTTCACAGATGCGATGCTGGATGAAGTGCAGGTGTGTGGAATGCAGACACACAAATTTTTTTCTATTTTGATTTTTTTATATATAAGGGATTTTTGTTTGTTTTTTTTGATGCAAAAATGAATAAGAAGCCTTTTTTTTTCAAAAATTTTTGGGCATAATTAGTGTTAGTAGCAAAATCTTTTTTTTGTTTTCTTGATTAATTACCCACCCCGTAAATACATATAGACTTATGCGCAAGTACGAGATATGTCTAAAATATATACATAGTATATATACATACCCCCCTATACTTAGAGAGTGTTGTATCCTCAGAGCACAAGAAGCGTAAAGAAGACATAGCTTGGGCTAAGCGTAAGAGAGTAAAATTTTAATATACAACGACTTTCCCCCCTATACTTAGACTGAGAACAGTTTAAGTATAGAAGAAGAGCGCAAACAGAGGCGGTCGGGATATGTAAATGAGGAGAGTATATACAGGTGGGTAGCGGTTCCCCCTATACTTAGGCTCTGGTCAGCCTAAGTATAAAAGAAAGGTGGAGATGGAGCGATCGAGAGAAAGAGTGTGATGCGGAAAAATGGTATATACAGATGGCATCGGTCCCCCCCCTATACTTAGGCCTCGGCCTAAGTAGAGGAAGAAGCTGTACAAGGAGATCGATGTGGTCGGGAGGGAGGGTGGGATTGATCTGATGAATCTTCATTGTCTTTGCTCTGTGTAAAGTAGATGACCTCAACTTGAACTGTCTGCTCTTGGGATGATTCTATATATGGCTTCAGCAATTGTCCATTCACTGAGAAAGGTTGTGCATCATCTTTGAGTTATAAAATATCCACACTTCCATTGATACGCACATCGATGATAACGTAGGGACCTGTCCATTTTGATTTCAGTTTCCCATGAAAAATCTTTAACCGAGCATTAAACAACCATACTTTCTGCCCAGGGACAAAGGTTTTATCTCGAATCATATCCTTGATAGTCTCCCATTTTGTCATCTTGAACTTTTCATAACCAAAGTTATCATTCTGAAATGATATTCTTTCCCCTTAAATGCACCTTCATAGGTAGTCTTTAAGCATTTAAAAGGTTGTGTAAGTCATATTTAGATGTGAGACTCGATCAAATTCATCTTCAAATAGAGCATTGTATATGAAATTGATCGCTTTAGAGTTGAATGTCATTTGAGTTAAATCGATGGCAGACTAGCATGTATCCTCCTCTATGATATTGAACTCTTTCATGTCATATTCCATATTGCAAAATCATTAGTGAGGGAAATGCGAAGGACATGGAAAGATCCTTAAGCATATCACGAAAGAGTGAAGATCGCATCATATGCGATCAGGGGCTACTAGTCACACTAATTGTTTGGGGCAGCAAAATTTAAAAACTTAAAAGCGATGAAATCACATGATTCGAGAAAACTTCTCAAAACGTTTCATCTAAATCGTATGCGGGTAATAAAGTTACCTGTTGAAGTGTGGTTGTAAATGAGTCTCTAAAGGAAGAGACCTCTTGTCTCAAGTCTGATCCAACAGAGGAGACGTTTGCAAGCGCGTTCATGAAACGTGTACTCCTGGAAATCCATGTTGATGATCCAAGCGGTGAATCTCCTGATCTCGTCATATGAGATCCAATGTCTTCTTCATGAGGAGGCGCACTGAAGGAGATGGAGATTCACGAGTGGTCAAAGTGATGACACAATGGCGTAGAGACGACGGTGACCCTTTATAGGGTTTGGAGTGGAACATCACTGTAGAATGAGAGAGATGCTTGGCGTGTAGAGAGAGCATATAATTGTTGTGTGTCTAAAAAAGAGCTAGGGTTGCCTCTTCTTATATAATAATTTGGGATTCCATGGATCCCAATCCATGGACACCACAAATCCAATGGTGGATATTGATTTGTATTTCTTTCAACGGCAATGATTTTGTTGCTAAAAACACAACAATAAATAATTTAATTAAATTAATTATTTTGAATAATAATCAATATAAATTAATTTTTATTAAATTGATCTTCCTTGGAGAAATAGAAAGGAGGCAAGCCTCCTTTCATATGAAGTGGGGACAACCACTTATTCCCATAAGGAGTGGGTGGCAGTTCACCTTATTCATAAGGAAAGGTGGCTCCACCTTCTTATTGCATGAATTTGCATATCTCATGTGTATCTCCAATATTTGCAATAATTTTGTTGCAAATTATTTTATGAAAATAAATCCAAATTATTATGTAAACATTTCAATCATGCCATTGGAAATTTGTGAATCACATTCACACCCTAAAATAATATTGTAAATTATATTTTCAATTAATTGTTCATTGTGAATCCAATTCACATCAACATTTAAATTGTAAGTGTTATTTACAAAAAACTCTTTTATATATGTTATAAATCACATTTATAATATATGTGATTAATGTGGATAGTGTTATCCACATTATTCATATACATGATAAGTAAATCACATTTAATCATCTTGGATCTTTATTCTGATGTACCCAAATAATATGAATCACATTCATATTATTCATATCTTTGATATTAAATCACATTTAATTATCTTAGATAACTCTCTTATATGACCAGATAATATGAATCAAATTCATATTATGCATGATAATTAAATCAAACTTAACTATCAATTTTCCTCAATGCTCAGACACATTATCAACAATGAAATTATCCTTGAACACTTTCAAGGATAATGCGCTTTCTCCGTGGATAATTGGTGATAAGGACATAGCAATTGTACATTCCACATATAATGACTTGGATATTGAGATCATATCTCAAATCCAGATCTCAGGGATCTCCTATAGATGTTTGATTAAATCAAAGCCGTAGATGTAATCTTCTCATTGTATCTTAATCACATTCAGATCAATATCCAACATTGGGACTAAGATCATATCACTTCTCTATGAGAGGAGCCACTAAAATCCAGGCGTGTTTAATCACTCCCTCGGAATGGAAGCGATAGGGTTATACAATCATTTATTGATCACATCACCCTCAGGTATTCCTAATACTTGTACATCATGCATACTGAAAGACCTAGAATAAACCCGAAGTTTTAAATCTATTTAGATTGTCTTCTTCAGGGTTTTATCATTCTCATTTAATCATTGGGAGTTGGTATGGATCATATACTTTCCAAAATCATATATCATACCTAGGTATAGATCATGTACTTTTGAAAAGCATGTATTAAACCTACAAATTCAATCAAGCTTCCAAAGCAAGATGACCGTATACAGAATTTTATTCCCAATATCTCATAAGTGAGCTCATGTCTTCCAATTCATAAGTGAACATGTATGATCCCTTTGAGAGATCGTATTACTCATATATCCTTGTATGCACACCAACGCATCGGTGCATAGACCTTGATTAGATCATCAACATATCGATCTGCCAAATGTACATACTCAAACATATAGTAGCACATCTATTTTAGATCAGAGGATGAAATCCTATATCGTTATAGCATATGACATAGGTCTTTGGTTAAATCTATCTCGTTAAGTCGACTCTTTGACTAACTTATCTAATACCCCTGAATCTCTATTCCTATGTAGAGGACATGCATCAAGAGGTTTATTAGATATCAACCCATTGGAGAAAGGATTGACATCTCCTACTCAGGCTGGAGATCATCTCTTAATAATCATTTGACGATGCTTGATGAGTCCTCAATCTAACTCTTTAGATATTCATCCAAACACCAGCTTCTATGATTCAACAATTGAATCAACATATGTATGATAATCAAGATGGCCATGATACATAACCCTAATTGTACTAAGAGACATATTATGCAATAATTATTCTTCATTTTAGATTAGGGAATGATATTTGCAATAACAGTTATTGCATAATAGCTCGACGTGGGCTCGCATTTCCAAAGTTTCCCACTAGACCAAAGAGCCATTAATGGGCTAATCTTTAATCCACACCCATGCGATAATCATAAGCTATTTAATATATCTAGGTAAGATGATCAGTCACACTATTCCCAAGAGATTATGCCATGTCCTTTTATGGTACTTGCATACCCCCTAGTAACAATGCTCGCGTCCAATGCAAAGGTTGCATCTTATGCAGCTCATACTCAATTTTGTTAGTTATAGTGTCTTTGACACTACAACTCAATAATTAGTACAATCAGTATGTAATTTATATCATCTTTATCAAAATGCTCTAGAGATCTCTATCTTCTAATACTAAGACCCAGTCTAACTCTTGCAAGATATTTGTAGTTAAGACCTTTTAAATCAGTATCTATAAAACCCTAAGTTCTTGAAGACAAGACTTTGAGATCACTATCTCAAAAATCTTGTCCCCATTGAAGATATTGTTATTACTAAAATCAAGTGTTTTATCTCCATGGTAGGATTAGTAACAATTTACTACTCCCACTACATAGCAGACATTTGACCTTTTGTACACATCTAGCAAACACTGAGCTTCCCAAAGCTGATGCACAATGGCATGTAACTTCGGTAATCACATCCCAACTCTTTTAGGTGTTATACCTTCATATAGGTCAGTACCATATCTAAAAGGAAAGAAGCCTTCCTTGGAGTTTTCTCAAAAATGGAATAAGTCCAAGGTGTACCACTAATGTGACAATCATAATGCCCTCTTCTCTTTTCTTATGAACATTTTCAGAAGATCTAAGAGGTATATTTGAGATCATATCTCAAGGTATGGAGTAGCTAGATCATAAAATACTTATTATTATCCTAATATCATTCCAAATGATTAGGATATTATCTACATCTTAGCATGATGAACACGATGGCACTCTCACTAAGCTTCACATAACTCATCAATATTTTTTATGAAATTCTGACCTTTATAATTTCATTAAATCTGATGTTCCAACTACAAGAAGCTTATTTGAGTCCATAGATGGACTTCTTCAGCTTGCACACCTTGCTTTCCTCAACAATGAAGCCCTGGGGTTATTTCATATGAATATCCTCATAGAGATATTCATAGAGGAATGCAATCTTGGCTCCCATCTTGTAGATGTCATATTCAAGTTGTTTAGTTATAGTTAGCAATATTCTGATGGGTTTAAGCATGGTCACCAAAAAGAAAGTCTCATCGCAATCGATGTCTTCTCTTCGTGTGTATCTAGTGGATGCCAACTGTGCTTTGAAGGTCTCTACCTTCTCATCAGGTTTCCTCTTTCTCTTGAAGATCCATTTACACCTAACAAGTTGTACCCTTATAGGTGGATCCTCGAAGGTTCATATACAACACTTGTATATGAAGTCTATTTTAGACTTTATTGCTAACATCCATTTTTCCAAGTCATCATCCTCAGAAGCTTCATCATATGAAGTCAGATCATTATTAGACTTAACTGTCACATGGAATCCATCCTCAAATTCAATTGAAGAGGTATGAGTGTTTCATATTTAATTTTCATTCTAGTTTCCTATTTTATGAGCCTCGTTATCTTCTCGAGATTAAATGAGTCCCTTCACTCCATTTTCATCTTGATTCTCAAGAGAGTCATCTTCTAAGAATCATATCCTTGGAGATGAAATCTTTTAAGAATCTCAAGGTCATAAAGTAGATATCCAATATAATCCTTTATTTTCCTAATGAAGCGGCACTCTTTGATGCTAGAATCCAGCGTACTTGCATCCACGATAAAGTTATGGACCGAGCAACCCTAAAACCTCAAGTGTCCAACACTAGGCTAGGTTCCAAACTATAGCTTATGAGGGTTTTCAGATTTAGATTTGCATGGAATCTTATTGATGATATATATTGTAGTCTCTGTTACATATATACTTGGAAACTAAGAGATAATTACACTAAGATTCATCATTGATCAAATCATGTCACACATGATTCCATTATATCTCCCTATAACTCTATTGAGTTTAGGTACATTAGGAGGATTGAGATAGGAATGATATTCCTTTCTCCAAAAGGTATCTCTTGAATTCATCTAATAGGTACTTGCTACCTTGGTTAGATCAAATTCATTTCAACTTCTTTTAAACTTTGGTTCTAAACCAAAATTGTGAAATCTTTGAACATTTCAAAGGTTTTTAAGGTGAAGGGAAGAAATCTCATATCACCAAAAATAATCAATTAATATTACATATCATTAAATGATACAGATGATCCATACGAGATCTTGAATACCTTAGCATCCAACACCATTCCCAAGGAAGGGTGTATTGGATATTTTTCTTTGAATACAATATTCATAAGTATGTATAATTTGAAATTTAGACAATCTAAAGTTTCATTTCTTACTAGTATATTGGTCTCATAAATAGACATATGTCCAAGGCTGGATGGTTGATCATTGTCAAATGATCTTCATCCTCCTATTGATCTTTTAAGGTCTAAATTTTTAGTATTAGAAATGTTAATGAACCATCCATTAGTTTTCTAATTTAGTAGAGTCCTCTATATGTTAGACTACTATATGAAATATATCCATCATAACTCTTTATGATAGGTCTATTACAAAATTCATATTTATTTCCAACATTTAGAAATAAACAATGAATGTATATTAATATCTAGGTCATAGAGACATTCTCCAAGATAAGATCTCTCCCACCGAACATATGAAGTCCATCTATCCAATGGAGACTATTGCAACAATTGCATCAATATTCATGTGATGACTATTAAACCATAAGATCAAATTTTCTAGTCTTCTAAAACATATGCAACCAATTGAAAGTGTTAGTAGAATAGTGAGATATGATTATTAGAGTTTTATCTCATCTAATAAGCAAGTCTATTTAAATGATTATATATATATTATTAGTATGTACTACCCAAGATCTTCTCTAAGAATCCTAGATAGTCTAGATAGTCATACTTTTAATACATCAGCTTGTTGCAATATTGGCATTCATCCAACTCTTTGTATGTCATATAGAAGTCACGGAAGTATAGTCAACTCTTCGACTTTCCTTCTTACTTGGGTCAGACTCATGCTTCTATTGCGCTCCCTTCATCTATAAACAACCATTGCTTAAGACAAAGTCTCCTATGTTGAACTCAAAAGATTTCAATATAAAATCATTTTAATATTTATACATGTTTCATTCAATTCATACAATATGAATATTATGAAGCTTCATGAATGACTAGAGTATGGATAGCAAAATGATGACACTCATCATATCTACATCTATATTAACTCTTAAAGAATGTTGGTTTAGGCAGAGTACATTATCTCTTATCAAGCCACCATTCTGCATAATTAGTAAATCATGCCATTCATGATTAAATGTTGAGAATATATATGTACGCCAAAAATATCTTCTTAGATTTCATAAGGACTATTTGACAATTACGATCATCATCGACGTGATACTTCCAAAGCATACTCAAGAGAGATCAAGACTGTGGAGACACACAAATCCTTGGTTGTTGTCTTATTGTCGATTTAATTGTCATTCCTCATTATTATGAGGAAACATGTACATTGCAACCACATACATTATATGCACAATTGCAAGTACAATATCTTGATCATGCATCCAATCCGTGATATTTTATTGGTTATTATTGAGTATAGTATTGAGTAGATTTAATAAATATTAGTTGAAATAAAATATTTTCCATAATATATATTTTAGTTTTATTTAAGAATTTTTATGTCAAAGTTGTCTTACCTTGTCCACTTTGTAAGTTCATTCTCGTATTCACTTTCAAAGTAAGAGATATACTTACTAATATATCTCAAGCAAGATTGAGATCTCCTTTCTTATCTTTGTTACATTGCAATAATATGAGAAATTGTAACTCGGATAAAAAAGGGGGAAATCATTCCGCCTTGCAAGTCCAACTTGCATTTCCCAATTCAATCTTTAACATCTGGGCCCATCATGCCTAAGGTGATGTTGACCTGTCATTAGTTAAACCAACCATCAACATGATTAGACTCGCTATATGTAATCCAATATCTCCCCAGAAATATGAGGAACCGATATTGGGGTCACTACGCATACGGCCTTACTCTTTCGAGAAGAAAAGAGCCCAATCCAAATGTGCTTGTATGCAACAGATGACACTTCGGACATACGTCTCCTACACAATCTCTGATGATGGAACCCTTCGACTTGACAGGAGATCATGGATGTAACTTATGTTATCCTCCATATCATGACCAAATTTTAATTAATTATTATGAATCATATTCAAATAATTAATTCTTCCAAGGGAATTACAACTCTATTAGTAATAGAGTGTATAATTGGATTTAATTAATTTAGTTATATTAAATACATTATTAATCCAATAAATTGATCGATAAATAAATTTGATTGTTACTTGAAGGATGGTATAATATCAAAATACGTATTATTCAAATTTTAATAATTAGAAAAATACACCATGATCATTGCAAGCATTATCATTTCCTTACTCGCTATCATGGCCAGTACACACGGGATGTAGGACAGACCGCTCACGGAGCAACCTACTACCCCATCGATCCCCGATTAGACACCATATTCATCTTAGGTCAGGATAATGTGATTTGATCATTTTGTATTTGTGATAATAATCGATCTTTCAACTGAAGTTATACCAAATAATATTTATCAAAACCATTTTGATTAATATTATAAAGAGATTTGTTAAACAAATCTCCAATCCTATTCAAGCATCAATGCTTGTTGGAAAGATCATTGTATTCGATCAAGATACATTATCTTATCATGTTGGTTATGATCATTCAAAATAATTATCATGATTAAATATTTCACAAATATTTAACAATTAATTATGTATTATTCAAAATTAATAATATCAAAATATGTATTATTCAAATTTTAATAATCTCAAAATACGTATTATTCAAATTTTAACAAATAGTAGTTACTTGAAGGATGGTATAATATCAAAATACGTATTATTCAAATTTTAATAATTATAAAAATACACCATGATCATTCCAAGCATTATCATTTCCTTACTCACTATCATGGCCAGTACACACAGGATGTAGGACAGACCGCTCATGGAGCATCCTACTACCCCATCAATCCCCGATTAGACATCATATTCGCCTCGGGTTAGGATAATGTAATTTGATCATTTTGTATTTGAGATGATAATCGATCTTTAAACTGAAGTTATACCAAATGATATTTATCAAAACTATTTTGATTAATATTATAAGGAGATTTGTTAAATAAATCTCCAATCATATTCAAGCATCAATGTTTGTCGGAAAGATCGTTGTAACTAATTCGATCAAGATACATTATCTTACCATGTTGGTTATAATCATTCAAAATAATTATCATGATTAAATATTTCACAGATATTTAACAATTAATTATTTTAGGAGATTAACCATTAATTTCCATGAATTAATTGAATGGCAATCACAAGCTTATTGTTTAAATTTGTTTAGTTTCCAGCAATGACACGTGTTTACTAAAACTAATAAATCTCGAGCAAATGAACTCTAAATCAAGCAAAATAAATTTCTTTGATTTGAAAATTCGGTCTGCGACATAATCCAAGTGATATACATGTATTTCTATGATTTTTGAAATCAAGACTATCCCTTGATTATGTTCTAAAAAACAATCCCCATAACAGTGGATACATGTTCACTAAAACAATCATAACTTGAGCAAACGGATTCAAAAACATATAAACTCAAGTCCTACTATTTGCTAATTTAATGGGAAACATAATCCAAGTGACAAACTCACGTTTCAAGGCATTTAAATAGGGCAAAAATTTTCACAAAACATGATTGTGTGAACAAAATGCGATGAAACTTCACATAACTTGAAATGCCCATGTCATCTTTGGTTTATGGATCATATCAAAAACCTCTGACTTATGCTCTGATACCAATGAAGGATATAGAAAGATCCTTATGCCTATCATGGAAGCATGAAGATCACATCATATGCGATCGGGAGTGGCTAGTCACACTAGTCGCTCGGGGCAGCGGAATTTAAAAATTTAAAAGTGATGAAACCACATGTTCTGAGAACACTTCTCGGAATATTTCATCTAAACGAAATGTAGGTATTAAAGTTTCTTCTTGAAGAGTGGTTGTGATCAAGTCTCTAAAGGAAGAAACCTCATGTCTCAAGTCCAATTCGACGAAGGAGATGCTTGCGAGCGTGTTGATGAAATGCATGCTCCTCGCAATCCATGTTGATAATCCAAGTGGTAAATCTCCTGATCTTATCACACAAAATCCTACCTCTTCTTCATGAGCGAGGAACACTGAAGGAGACAGAGATTTATGAGTGGCCAAAGCAGCGACACAATGGCATAGTGACAACGACGACCCTTTCTAAAGTTTCATGTAGACAACCACTAGAATGAGAGAGAGAGAGAGAGACTTGGCATGTAGAGAGAGAGAGAGAGAGCATATAATTGTTGTGCTTCTAAAGAATAGCTAGGGTTGCCTCTTCTTATATAATATTTTGGGAGGCAATGGATCCCAATCCATGGACAACACAAATCCAATAGTGGAGATTGATTTGTATTTCTTTCAATGACCATGATTTTATTGCTAAGAATACAATAATAATTAATTAATTAAATTAATTATATTGAATAATAATAAATATAAATTAATTTTTATTAAATCAATCTTCGTTGGAAAAATAGGAAGGCGGCAAGCCTCCTTCCATATGAAGGGGAGATGGCTCCTTATTCCCATAAGGAGTGGGTAGCCATCCACCTTCTTCATAAGGAAAGGTGGATCCATCTTCCTATTACATGAGGTTGCATATCTCATGTGTATCTCCAATATTTGCAACAGCTTTTGTTGCAAATTATTTCACAAAAATAAATCCAATTTATCTTGTAAACATTTCAATCATGCCATTAGAAATTTGTGAATCACATTCACAACCCAAAATAAAATGTAAATTATATCTTTAATCAATTGTTCAATGTGAATGTAATTCGCGTCAACATTTAAATTGTAAATGTTATTACAAATAGCTCTTATATATATATATATATTATAAATCACATTCATAATATATATGATTAATGTGGATAGTGCTATCCACATTATTCATATCCATGATAATTATATCACATTTAATCATCTTGGATCTCTATTCTCATGTACCCAAATGATATGAATCACATTCACATTATTCACATATTTGATAATTAAATCATATTTAATTATCTTAGATAACTCTCCTTATATGTCCATATGATATGAATCAAATTCATATTATACATGATAATTAAATCGCATTTAACTATCAATTTCCTCAATGCTCAGACACATTATCAACAATGAAATTATCCTTGAATTCTTTCAAGGATAATGCGCTTTCTCCATGGAGACTTGGAGATAAGGACAGGGCGATTGTACATTCCACGTATAGTGGCTTGGATGTTGAGATCACATCTCAAATCCATAGCTCGGGGACCTCCCATAGATGTTTGATTAAATCAAAGCCGAAATATTTTCATTGTATTTAAATCACATTCAGATCAATTTCCAACATTTGGACTAAGATCAAATCAATTCTCTATGAGAGGAGTCACTAAATCCAAACCTATTTCATCACTCTATCAGAATGGAAGCGTCATGGTTATACAATCGTTTATTGATTACATCACCCTCAAGTATTCCTAATACTTGTACATCCTGCATACTAAAAGACCTAGAATAAATCCGAAATTTTATATCTATTTAGACTATCTTCTTGAGGGTTTTATCATTAAGTTTCTCATTTGATCATTGAGAGTCGGTATTGAAAATATACTATCCAAAAGCATATATCATACCTAGGTATTTATCATATACTTTCCAAAAGCATATATTAGGCCTACAAATTTAGTAAAGCTTCCAAAGCGAGACAATCGTACACAGAATTCGATTTGCAATATCTCATGAGTGGCTCATGTCTTCCGGTTCAGTAAATGAACATGTATAATCCCTTTGAGAGATTGTATTACACATATGCCCTTGTATGTGCATTAGCATGTCGATGTATAGACCTTGATTAGATCATCAACCTATCAGTCTGCCAAATGTACATACTCAAACATACAGTAACATATATGTCTCCGATTAGAGGATGTGTACTTATATCGTTATAGCATACATGTCTTTGGTTATCTCGATCTCATTAAGTCAACTCTTTGACCTAACTTATCTAACACCTCCGAATCTCTATTCCTATGAAGAGGACCTGCATCAAAAGGCCGATTAGATATCAATCCATTAGAGAAAGGATTGCATCTCCTACTCAGGCTAGAGACCATCTCCTAATAATCATTTGACGGTTTTTTATGAGTCTTCGATCTAACTCTTTAGATATTCATCCAAGCACTAGCCTCTATGATTCAACAATTGAATCAACAATTGTATGATCATTAGGACGGTTATGGTACATAACCCTAATTGTACTAAGAGACCTATTATGTAAATTAATTATTCTTCATTTCAGATCATGGAATGATATTTGCAACAACATTTATTGCATAATTGCTCGTCGTGGGCTCGCATGTCCAACAAGATCATCATCTTGTTCTTCCATCTAGAGTAGTTCTTCTTGTTGGAATAAGTAGGAAGATTACATAGTTCCTTTAGTATGTGAACATTAAATACAAAAAGTGGTCTATCAAGGAAATAGGATAGTCGATCATTTAATGATCTATAAGTGATCGTCAGAATTTGAGCACCGCTCAATCAAACAAAGAGGATAGGTAATGAGGGATGATCTATCAATCAAGAAATATGGTCATTCAGAGGTGATCGATCAAGGACACACTTGAAAGTCAAAGTCAAAGGTCTTAAAATGCGATATGCAAGATGTCCTTTGAAGTTTTTTACAGTTAAGATAAGTACATAATGCAAGACTCAATAAAAAATAATCTTCAACATCTTCTTGAGCTTGAGATTATTTCTTTGAGCTTGAGCTCTTGTTAGAGTTCCTTACTTGAGCTCCTTTAAGATTCTTCTTCTCTTAAGCTTAAGCACATCGTACTTGAGCTTCTTCTTGGTCTAATAGCTTTCATGCTTTTGACGTAGCATCAAGCTAAATGCACAAGCTTTGTTATCATCAAAATATGCATGCTCATGTATGAACTAACATAACCAGCACAGCTTTGAAATGAGTTAAAATTTGTAAGAGGAAAGGGCTCAAATAGACTTCAACAAGCTCAAGTCCTCAATCTTCAAGGAAAACAAATTAAGTTCGTAGAGATGCACTTCCTCTTTGGCGTAAGCTGTCGCTTCTCAATTTCTTGTGTTTTCTCTCCATATTCTTCCAATCTAGTTCCTTTCTAAGGAAAGTTTTAGATCTATCTCGATTCCTCTATCTTCTTTGAAATTCTGCAATCTCATCCTTATACCACGCAACACAACATGCATGAGTCCATTCCTGTCATTTGATTCCATGATGAGATCCAACTTTCGGATCGTCCAATCCAATATTCATCGTCGAATCGTTTAGGAATGTAGATACTATTTGAGTTGGCTTCTGCATATATTTTTCCCCATCTGCTTCGCTTTGTAATTAGAAATGTGTGTGTTGTCATCAGCTCTTCCTATTCATGCTTCTTCTCCTTCCTCCTCCGTCAGTAGAGAAATCTTCCAACATAATCTTTAGTTACCTTCTGCTTCTCCCATATGGTCTGCTCACATGTTCTATAACAGATCTTTCTTATAGTTATTCGTGGATAACTGATGAATACCCATTCATCACTCTTTATTCTTTTATTTTAGCTACAAAACCTTTGCCAAACACATGTATATTCATGTAAATACAAATAATTATCAAAAAGCATGCATTGTGTAAAAATGAATAATTAGCATGATTTTGTGCATAAATAAAAGAATAAAGAGACAAAAGAAAAAGAGGGAGATATTTAGAATAAATATTGAGTGACCTAATCCCAAGGAAGGGCTCAGCATGGGCCTGATCGGATAAAAGCCCAAGTAGAGAGAGATAGGGAAGCTCATGTGTGTAAATATACCTGTAAATAGAATAAAAATATCTTCCTCTAAAAATAAAATAAAATAGGCTTGTATATATTTGTAAATATTTGTAAATACAAAATCAAAATAAAAACAAGAAAATTAAAAATAAAATAAAAATACCCTTCCTTGTGTATATCCACCATGTACATAAACCCACTTTTATATTTATTTTACCTTGAAAATAAACAAATCAAAATCCCATAAAATTTGTATATATTCTATAATTCATGTTGTAAATAAATAGAATAAAAACCATAGAAACAAAAATTAAAATAAAAAGAACAAAAATAAAAACCAAAAGAAATATTGTATATATATACCATGTACATAAATATATATAGCTATTTATTTTACCCTTGTAAATAAATAATAAAAAAAATAAAAATACCTTTTTATTCCTAATTTTATGCTATAAATAAATAAAATATAAAATGGGAATAAAAATGTACAAAAATAATTAATTAAAAATCAAAAATTAAAAAATCAATATTGTATGTACCTATGTATATAGTACTATATTGTAAATACCTAATTTATATTTCAAAAAAATAATTAAAAATCACAAAAAAATAGTTTAAAATAAAAGGAACATTTTTCATGTTTTAAGTTTTCCTTAAATCGGCCATTTTCTATTTTAAATTGAATTTGCAATTAATTTCCACGTGGCCGCTTCTGACTGGTCCACGGGGGATGTTGACCCCCCGGTCAACTTCCCCCCCTGGACCACAGACCGGCGGATCTTGTGCCCGAACCCGTTTTCTCCCATTTATCCACGCTCGATCCGCATGCCATTTGCATAAACCCCGGGTCCTAATCACTCTCCAGACATCCGGGAACCTCGCCCGACACATTGCCTAGGGGTCCGTGCTTCACCAAGCTGGACCCGACCCTTTCTTCCCGGACCTTCACTCGTATAAAGCATCAGCTCCGGTCGCATTTTAACGTATCTTTGGCTCGTGCATTCTCCACCCCATGACCTCCATTGCTCCCTCCTGAGTGACATCGAGCTGAGGGCATTGTTGCAGCGAGGCAGGTGCGTGTAGACCATCGACCCGGTGACGTAGCGCCGCCGTGCGCCGCCCAGATGTGGTGCTCGAGCCTCGGGCATCGACGGCCCTCGAGGCTAGGACCTAGAGCTGCATCGGCTCATTCCCAGTCGAACTCGTCCATCAGGTACCCCTAGTTCTTTCTCTCCTTAGCTAATTTCGATTCACGCCCAAATCGACCCATCGCCGACGACCCTTGATTCCGACCACCCTCGTCCACATTTCGATCATCGGAGTCGACCATCACCTTC
The DNA here is from genome assembly GCA_037367405.1 of Ottelia alismoides. NCBI lineage: Eukaryota > Viridiplantae > Streptophyta > Magnoliopsida > Alismatales > Hydrocharitaceae > Ottelia > Ottelia alismoides. Next base: position 159,669 of record JAZKJV010007425.1, on the reverse strand, counting down.
GCACTCCTCCCACGCACGTTCTCCACCCCTTCGTTCAACCCAGTTCGCACAGGAACTTGGATTGGAGCTCCACCGCCGTCGCATCGCCGGAGCTCCCCCATATCGACGCACCGATCATCCCCACCGCCGCTAAGCGGGTCGAGGCACTTTACCCTCGACCCAGGAGTCTATTGCGCCCCTTTGCAGGTCAAGACAAGCCTATCTGAGGGCTTGAACGTCGAGGACAGCAGCTCCAGCTCCGTCGGTGTCGCTTGGGCTCTCTAGAGCTCCATTACATCATCGGAAGGGCTCGTCAAACGCGGGAGGCTCCGACGATCGTGTTCCACCTATCAGCGTTCGCGTGGAGGTCCAGCGCACCTGTGGTGCTTCGGCGAAGTTCGTCGGGGCCGAGTTCTTCCAAGACCTCCAGTAGACGTCCGATCTTCCTTGACGCTCCAGATTAGATCAGATCCATCCACTTGAGGAGCAGCCATCACCGTTGATTCTGTGGAGGCGCGATCAGGACCGTCCGTTCAGATGAAGAGACACTAGTGACTCCAGAACCGTCCGATCTCCACGTGTCGTCTTCACCACCATCAGATCGGCGAGGTTTTACCCGCAGCGCACCACCACCGTCAGATCAACCACGTGGGAGAACCTCAGCCGTTGGATCAGAGTCGAGGACTCTTCGTCAAGGCGCCACTATTTTCAGCCGTTCGATCAGCTACGTGGCAGCCTCTCAGCCCTCAGATCATAATAAGGGGGAAATATCACTTAGGCCCCCTCCTGTTTTGCCTTTATTGTTGAGTCCTGTAAATATTTTATATAGTTCATTTTATTATGGACATTTTGCACTTTGGACCTCGTGCTTATTTTATTTACATTTATACCCCTGTGTACGTGGAACACGTGCATCGTCACGTGATTTTTGTGGTTTATTTGCAATATTTGGGCTATAGTTTTGAGGTGTTATGGAATGAAATTAAGTTTTTAATATTTTCATCCATACCCATGTGCGTGGTTTTATTGAGACATGTGTTGAATTAATTGGTTAAATTGCAATATCTTCCTTGGACTTTTTGCACATGTTGCTATTTAGTCCTCGGAAATTTTTTTATTGCACAATAGTCCCTCCGTGCCCCAAACACGTGCAAGCGCGTACGGATTTGGGAATTTTGCATGAGGGACCCCCAGTTTTTGATATTTGTTACGATTTAGTCCCTGGAACTTATTTTCTTTGCATCTAGGTCCCTGTGCACTGTGTCTTATTGTTTGATTTTAATAAAATATCAAATCCAAATTTCACGAAAATTGGATAAGTGGCCCCTGCCACTGTGTAAAAATTTTGCTAAAAAATTGGTACATTTTTTAGCATTTTTGTTATTTTTAAAAATTTAAAACATCAATTTTTCTTATTGTCCAGTTTTAAAATTCACAAAAAAAATATAAAAACATTTTCAAAAATTACAAAAAAATTAGATTTGGTGTATTTTGTTGTGTTTGATTTTCTGACCAAGTTTGGTCATTTTTGGACACACGTAAAATATAAAAATTGAAAAACATTGAAAAACTTATAAAAATTCTAATAATTCGTAGAAAAATCAAACGTTAACAAACTCAGCTGCTGAATTTTTATTATTGTTTATATTTCATAAGAAAAATACCTCCAGGCTAGATGAAGGCTATTATATATTTTATTTTGGCCTTTGAAGCCCGGCTGGACAACAGCACTATTTTCTTGCCTTGTTTTATTTTTATAAAATCATATAAAAATCATAAAATTGTCAAAAATTCATCAAAAACATAAAAAAAATATAAAAAAACATAAAAATATTTTTGTTTGAATTTTTGGATTAATTGTGAGTGTTTAAATAATTTGTCCAAGTTGCTTGTTTCCTTGATTGTTTATTTTCTTTATTATTTTAAAAATCCAAAAAAATATAAAAAACATTAAAAACCCACCAAAAATACTTTTGTTTTATTTGTTTTCATCTTTGACTACTTCGTAGGCCGCAAGGCCATCACGTGCTCCCTGAGTCCGACCATGGTCGCTATACTAGGCTAATCTAATAGCCAGGGCCACTATTGAGTTTCTTTAATTTTTATCTTGTTTTAGTGGTCTGATCTCTCATATTTTCTTGATTGATCCGATTGATTTCTCGAGCGACTGAGGTCGCTACGACCTTATTTTTATTTCATCTACCTTAGTTGGTCGGTGGTTTTCGGGTCATCAGAATGGCACCGTTGCCAGAGAGCACGGCTTAGTAGTCGCATTTGATTTCTCCGCGGCTTTATTTTTCACGGTTTTCTGTAGATATTTTTGTATAGATTTTATCTGACCTATTTATATATAATAATCTAGTCTGTGACACTTTGTTTGTTTTCTTGCGAGGGCCCGAGGATCGAGACGGCTTTCTTCGGAAGCCGAAGCAACCGCGGGAGTCGGAGGGGGCTCTCTTCTCTACAGAGCCGCAGGAGGACACGAGGAGCGAGCAGGAGTGCGGGAGCCACGGATTAGTTTAGAGTAGTTTAGATTTACTTTTCAGACCATTTATTATTTGTAATAATACAGGGACATGACTGAGACACTTGGACTTGAGAGATTCTCAGGGTCTGTTTCACCGAGCACCGGTGTGCTCGGGGGACCCTTCGGTTTTATGCGACTTTTTCGCGATTTTGTTTCCTTTACTGCGTATTGGGTTTCTTGCGGTTTTTCGAGCCCCTAGCTTTAGGATTTTCTGCTTGATTGTGACGTAATTCATAGGATCCAAACACCGTAATACATTTGCATGTTCCTATAGTTCGGATGATTCACTACCTTCGAGCCTACGCACCGCGAGCCCACCCCGTCAAGCGCTACTCCTGAACTCGACCTGTCGAGAAGAGGAGGGTGGGTCTAGACCGACTCTCTGGATTGGAGGCTGGTGGTCAGCTAGTTGTTCTTTCGAGTAGTATTACTGTTTAGGGACTCGATTTTCCGCTTGCACCATTTAGGTAGTTTACTTTCTGTCTTTCAATTCTGCGTGGATCATTTTGCATGTAGACTGCTGGAGTCAGGTACGCATTTCTTACTCTGCATGCATCATTGATTTCATCGCGCATCGGCTTTTTCGTCTTCTCCCCCTGTTTTGGACTTAATAACCAGGAGAACCGAAAAATTCGTTAGGCGATTTGTTTGATTATTGAAAAATATCTAAAAAGAAAAACAATAAAATTTGGGACTGCTAACTTTATCGACCCTAAAAGATGATCACTGAAAAATTTGTCTTGGGGAGAGCAACCCCCTCATTGTCTGGTTTGCTTGTGCGAGAGAGTGACCCCGAACACTAGGTAGAGCCCTCCGATATTCTTCTCGACTGATTACCGTCTCTTTCTGTACGGGACAGTCGGTTGAGAAAATATCGGGTAACCCAACATGTCACGTAATCGCTCTGCTATCCTGACTGATCACCAAAATAAAATTGACAAGATAATTGACCGAGCCTTTACGGTCTTCAGCTCGCGTTGCGTTGGTAAATCGGGGGTTTGCTTGTGATCATATTTGTTGCCAGATCCCATCCGCACTACTCGCCAGATCACGATGATGGGCAGGAGGTCTCTTAGGCAGCCTCTGGCTGCACCGCTTTTTAGCACTCCAGCCCACTCATCTAGGCCGGTTCGTGGGAGCTTAGACCCGCTCTCCGAACCCGAGTACGACTCCACCCTATTCCCCCTCAATCCCCCTTCTTCTGAGATCGAGATACCAGTGCCAGAGGAGAGACAGACAGATGATTTATCGGCACCAGAGTTTGGATGTTTTGATTTTGCAGAGACTATGGCCGGCAGTAGTGACGACCGCACCACAGGTCCCCGAGGAGAGCAGACTTATGTCCTGGACCAGGGTGCGATCAACTCCACCCTGATCGCCTCCCTAGACTCAGTGCAGCAGCAATTGAGGGATCAGGGAGCTTTTATGATAGAGATGAGGCGCGAGATGGAGCAGATGAGAGCCGACCGTGAGCAGCGCGGCCCAGGGGGAGGACCCGACGATGCGGCAGCAGCCGCAGCCGCAGCAGGAGCAGCAGGACCTCCGAGACCGATGCGGGAGTTACACAACCCCGGATCGACTTTGACGCACCGTTGGGTGGTGCTTCCAGCTATCGTTGGGGACTTCAAGTTCCCCCGAACACACTTCAGCTTCTACCCCGGTTTCATGGGCTGGCTACTGAGAAGCCCCATCTCCACCTTCAGGAGTTCGAGATGATATGCAGCATTGTCCACGATCGTCAGGTGGACCAGGATACCATACGTATGATTGCCTTCCCCTTCTCCTTAGCAGACATAGCAGCCACCTGCCTGAAGCACTTGGGGAAGTTTGTCTACACCTGGGAGCAGCTCCGCGCCGAGTACTTGCATAAGTACTATCCACTCGGGCGGACGAACGCCGCTAGAGCCCTAATCAGCAACTTCTCCATGCTCCCTAACGAGCAGTTTCACGAGGCATGGGAGAGGTTCAGAGAGCTGACCGACAGATGCCCGCACCATGATATTTCCAAGCCGAACCTTGTTCAGAGCTTTTTCAGCGGGCTGACACCAGTGCTTCAGGGCTTGGTTAACGCTTCTTGTGGCGGGTCCTACCTCGCCAAGGACCACGATCAGGTTTGGGTCATCTATGAGGAGATGGCAGAGAACTACATGGTGATGTTCCAGACCCGATTGTACACTCAGGGACGAGCCCAGCCACAGACCGTGCAGTACCAGAGGATAACCACTACAATAATAGGACTTCCATCCGCATTTCAATCGTTCTCAGTCCAACTTCTGCAACCCCTTTTGCTGAACAATGGCAGGAGATTCGAGTTCTTCATATTTAAATTGATAAATTCATCATTACATAGAGACTGGTGGGAGACGGGCAACAGGAGATTTGATTTCTATATATCCTTTTCTTGCTAGGCTGCCAGTTTACTGCACTTCTACCCTGTTAATAGCATCTACTCCATCTTCCAAAGAACAATACCTCCCTTCTAACTATCCATAATTTCCCCTCTTTAAATTTGCACTCTTGTTAGCATAACATGTGGTTGTTGAGGGTAAGAGAGATACCCACAACAAACAAAAGCGACTGCTGAGACTTCTCATGAACCCTTCTCATCAGACAGAGGATTTTCAGAAAGGATTTCTTGCTTTGATTTTGAGATGGGGTTTTGTGAACTTGGACACAAAAAGGAGAGTAAGTAAAACTGTAATCATCTTTTGAGAGATTAGGCTTCTCCTTTTCTAACAACGTAAGATTACCTTCAAAACACCACGGAGATCTATTCAATATCACAGTCCCCTTGTGATCGAAATCTTGTCTTTCAGCATCTTAGGCTCATTTCCTGCATGTGCAGCATCTGGGAAGTTTTCCAAGATTTTTTTGACCATTTCTAGTAATCTTTTTATCACGGAAAGGTATATCATTAGTAGCTTGAGGTATATACAATTCTTCCAGGTTTCTGTATAACTGGAATCAGCATTTGAAACAACTACTCTCTGAGAAATTCCTTCTCGATAAGCGATAATTTCTGAAGATATTTGATAAGCTCCTCTACACCGGAGTCCATGTCTAGGGAATCTAGATGCACCACACGAAGTGGCGGTTAGACAAAAAGACTTTCCCCACGAATATGCACCACAAATAGGAGCTAATGAATAGACCCGCTACTATGTAGAAAGACTACAATTCCTTGTGGAGAAAAAAAGATTTGCTATCCGATTCACTATCAATAATGGATGTGAAGCTAAGCAAATTGCTTCTGCACCAAGAACTGAGGACGGTCCAGCAAATTTTTTGAGTGTCCGTGTTTATCTACGCATGAGACATCTAATATGGGTTTAGCTTGTTGATTGATATGAAAAAATATGGGCATCCTCGACTGAGATGAAGTATTAAACCAAAATTGGGAACTCTAGCATTTTACTTCTATCTGAATGAAGTATAACTTCCATTCTATGATCGGTCAATATAAACATCAGCAACTTCAAATTGAACCAAACTCTCCTTAACAAATAAGTTCTTAGGCAAACAAAAATTCTACCTAATGGGAAAGTTGTTGGAAAGGTGACAAAACCATATACTTCTCATTACAAAACCTTTAAACCAAAAAAATATGGCTTGTTTTGTAAGATTATCTATTACCTAACCAATCTATTTCAAGTTCTAAAACCTTTGGTCAAAAGATAGTCCCGTTGAAAGTAAATTAAATATGCACCTACAACAAAATAGATGAAGACGCCAGGGTGCAATGAACTCGAAATGATCTATAACAATAAAATAAATGGTTTTAAGTAGCCTATCAGTTAATACCAAATAGAATCCAACACATTCCAGTGACGTAGACCACCATCGAGAAATTCATCATGGAGGATATGGTTATATTTGTATTCATGTCCACGAAAAGAGGCAAAGCATCCGGACCATACAAATATATTAAGAATCCTAATCATAACATATTTATAGGCTTCTTGAATTTGCCATCGATATAAATTAAGGAGAGAGAATTAGCAGAGTAATCTGGCAAATGGTGTTTCTCCATCAGCGGTTTCCTTCCCTTGTTAAAGACGCGATGAGTTCATCGGGCACTGCTCCAACCAACTTCATCATCCTCTGCAAGAGACCACCAGTGGAAAGTCGCGGGTGTGCGCTTCAGCATCTTCGTACCGATCGGATCATTCGCACTCTGGAAATATATAAAAAAGAGAGAAATGAACAAAATAGTGATACTGGAAAATCTGACGAGATTCGACAGGAAACAACATTCTTACCATCAAACAAGTTCCAGCCTTCACATTGCAAATGGGGTAGTCGCTGGGGCAGCAGCTGTAATGGTCGTCACAGCACGTAGCTCCTTCAAGAGGGCAGCATCCCCATGCAATGCATGAACGGCCCAGTTCAAATACACAGCAGCAGGTGGTGCTTTGGGGGCATGAGAAGTGCTTGTCGCAGACAGTTGAAGGTTTTACTGGTGATGGAGGAGACGGTCCCGGGTTCGGGGGGTTTGCACTGTTTTTAGTGGGATAGGATGCCATCATTGCGATACCGCACTTACCCGTGGACTCGGCTACGTTACGCTCCAACCTTATGTATCCAGACTCGCCCCACCTTGGTCCCCAGGAGTTCCGAACTATCCAGTAATCAGTGCCATTTTCAGAACCATAACCAACTGCAACAACTCCATGATCAAGGTCAGTGCCGCATCGACCTGTGAAGACTCCCTGGAAGGAAGGAAATGGAGATTTAGTAAGTATGAATACTGTCGGCAAGCGCAATCCTGTGAAACAATGGATATTGCGCGGTTTTCATATATATACCGATTGATACAATTGGAATGCACGACCACCAGCTTCAATGGCAACACTAACAGGCTGGTGGGCAACAGCCTTTTTCAGTGCCTTCTCATCATTTTCTGGGACGTCCTCGAAGCCATCAATAGAGACAACTTTGGCATTTCTCTGCAAGAAATGGGCACCAGTTACCTAAAATGCAGCAATCAAGACATTGCTCAAATATATGGAAAAGATGAGCACCCTGAGAAGGTCGCACTGCCCATCTTTCTGAGTGTATGGATAGTCATCCTCCGTATCAATACCACCATTATTGATGATAAATTCGAAGGCATCATCCATTAAACCTCCATTGCAACCCTGGTTGGATATGGAATCACAATCGACTAGTTCCTGCTCGGAGAGGGTGACCAACACATCGGTTACGATCTTGTTAATACCTTCCACTGCTGCAATTGTGGAGAATGCCCAGCAACTTCCTGAGATTGCAAATGTCCATAGGTAAGTCCGGCTTAAATCACCAACGTAAGCATCACAAATACAGTAATAAATAGAGCAATTTAACTAAAACTAAGATGTGAAAAACAAGCTTACAGGTGATGTGCATGATATGCAGGGCTTAATTCAAACATCAAAACCCAAGATGATGTTGCAAGGATCAATCTCGAAGATCCCACTAGTATAAATGAAATTTAAAACAGTTATCATCTGCAAGCGATATACAACCGGATATGGATATATAGATAAAACATCTGATATATTCCGATGCATTCATTTATACAGTTTTGGTCATTATATCTGTTTTAACAAAAATAATGGATCTTAGTTTTGATACCCGTAAGTTCACTATCCATACATCCCAATATAATATGTAAAAAAATATAACAGCAGACAAATTCATAATTTTATAAACAATTTTTGCCATTTTAACCCCTATTTATAGTGTTGTTAATAACCCTACACATTGAAATTAAACCTTCTCAGCAACTATTTTCCCCAAGACACGTAAGATCTGTATTAAATCTATGTCCAAGTCTATTTCAAAGATTCGACACTTTCTGTGTCTACCAACATCCAAATCCAAATCAAGAGGGAGAAGTCAACTTTCGCTCCTTTTGGCATGTCTATGACACTTTTTTATATCTGTGAGAATCCAGGCAACTATCGTCTTTTATTTACATTTTTGGATGGCATGGCTGCCACAAGTGGTAGAGTCTTGGGTATGCACAGATGCACTCCATATGATTTTTATAGATTTGAAGAAAGCTTATGATTTTGTCCCGCCGAACATGTTATAGAAAGTTCTGGAGAAGAGACAAATACATGTCATATACATTAACCTTAAAAGGATATATATGATGAGGCCTCGTCTAAGGATCCAATATCGGAAGACTAACTATTTTGATATCAGCATCAATCTGCATCAAGGTTCAACTTTAAGTCTATTTTTTTTATTTTGATCATGGACGAGTTGACTTAGTCACATTCAAGACGAGATACATTGGTGTATGTTGTTCATCGATGATATTGTGTTGATTGATGAGACTAGAGACGGAGTAAACAAGAAGATTGAGATTTGGAGACATACCTTAGAATCTAAAGGATTCCGTATAAGTAGGGCTAAGATTGAATCTATGGAGCGAACATTTGATGGAAGCAGTAGTAAAGGAATTGAGATGAAGTAGCATTCAGATGAAAGATTCCTTTAGATATGTGGGATCTATTTTGCAACATAATGGGGAAATTGATGGAGATGTTACTCATAAAATAAATGCAAGTCGGCTAAAGTGGAGGAACCTCTATTGTTCAATGTGATAAGAAAAATCATTTGAAAATCAAAGGAAAGTGTTACAAAGCACCGGTGAGATATGATATTCTCTATGGATCTAAGATAACTAAATTTGATTTAATTATTTGAACATGTGCTAGAAAAATATATGAGATAACTAAATTAGATTTAATTATTTTGAATAAAATTAATGTGGAAAATGCGATCCGCAATAACCGTGTATAGTGTGGACGAGATCCGCAATATTCTATTGATACTTAAATGTAAAAAAGATTGATAATTTTAATATTATTGTGGATTGGATTCACATTATGGAATAAATATAAAGGTATTTTTACCTCATGAATCCTATAAACTTTTCCAATTACCTCCTCGACCTTTGAAACAACTTAATTCCTCCCTCGACCTCGTAAACTTGCTTCGTTTTACCTCCACAAACTCTGTCGTTACTTTTACTTTTACTTTTACTTTAGTTAATAACATGGGTTAATCTAACCATATGTGCATTGGATGGTGAATCTTCCACCTCATTATATCCTTCTTCATCTTCTTCCTCCATTCGTCTTCTTCTTCCTCCTCTCTTTATTTTCTCTCTCTTCATCACATCCCCATCCGTCCCCTAAATCACATTTTTTCTATTTTCACAGATAAACCATGTCTTCTGATCAAGAAAATAATTTTTTATTTTTTTGGAATGAATTCTTCAACTGATTAATCAAGTATTTATTACAGCTAAATAAAGGAGGAGGAGATGGAAGGGGAGGGGGCAAGGGCTCCTGCAGCAGGCGGACGCGGGGGTGGAGGAACAAAGGGAGGAGGTGGTGGAGAGGGTGAGGCGAAGGAACAAGGGGAGGATGAGGAGACGATGGAGGGGGCGGCGACGAAGCAACAAGTGAAGGAGGAAAAGGCGATGGAGGGCATGGGGCAGGGGACAGGGGAGGAGGAGAACGGGGGTGGAGGAACAAGAGGAGGAGGAGGGGATGGAGGTGTGGGGACTCCTGTTGCGAACAGAGGCAGGGGAGGAGGGGAGCGGGGGTTGTCGTCCTTGAAGGCTGCAGCCGCTTGCAAGATGTGGTGCTTAGGCGTCGTCGCAGTCGTCGATCTCTAAGGAGGTGGAAGGTCGACCGGAGGAGGAAGAGGCATAGGTGCATGTGTGGAAGTTGTTCTGGGTGGGGAAATGGAAGTGAGGAGGGTAGGGGGAGAAAGGGAGAAGGGCAGTTATTGTGATTTTTTTCAAAATGAAAGAGTATTATTATATATAAGAAACTAATGGAATATGATTAGTTTTAACAATCCAATGGATGGGAGTTAACCACAAGGCTCAAGGGGTAAGAGTTAGCAAGTTTACGAGATCGATGGTGGAATTAGGTTGTTTCAGAGGTTGAGAAGGTAATTGGAAAAGATTATAGGGTTCCTAGGGTAAAAATCTCAAATATAAATGTAATTTACCATTAGTTTGGATATAAGAATATGATTCATAATTGTTAATAGCTAATTTACAATTGTCACAAATAATTTGAATTATTTGGTGATAATTGGGTTACAAAATAAATCAATGAACGAAGATTTTGTGCTAATAGATATTACAACGAATTAGGAAAATTAGAAGAGAGATGTTCCTAATTAGAAGTGGAAGATCATGGTAGGAGCCATCATGTTGGCCGTCACAACAATCAATTTTACTAAACCCAACCCTTATAAATCTTATTTCTACCTAATAATAAACATGGACTAAGATAACAATGCATGTGTAATAGTCATCATTACTAAATTTTGCACTTTTATGGATCTAATTCCTTTTCTATAACCTTCAAAATTTTGTTAGGGTTTTTTTCCAAAATTCTAGGTTTCACAAAATAGGGATAAAATGTCTTATATCTCTTAAACCTGCAAATAAACACTATTAATAAAAAATCCTTAGGCTATAAGGAAGGTTCATTATCTGGATTTTCAACTAGACCATTTGATCTAATTGTATCTTAATGAAATCTCAAGTTGATAAGTTCAACCAAAAAAATCAGAACTTTGAAAATCCTCCCCGCATTGTCCCACCAAGGCGGTGGGAAAGACGACCCCAATTTGGGTTATGGCTAATGTGAGCTGGCTGAACATCTAGGACCTAGACCTTTTTTGGGAGTCCTTATTCCTTGCTAAAGATCATGTTAGGAATGATGCCATTTGGCCGCGTCAACAATCTGAGCTATTTGGTTGGGCAGAAATGGTTCTCTTTTTTCCTATGTGCGTTTTTATTGCAAAAACATTATTTTTCACTCCAGGTTTCTACGTGAGTCATGGGTGTTGTAAGTCTTTCTATATCCTCCCTTATTAGCATTTTAACTGGGGTGGACACCATAGCATGTTTCCCCCTTATTGGCCTAAAAAAAACATTTTCCCACCAAGATAAACTCAATAAAATCTTCCTTATACCACCAACTCATCTAATGTTCAAAATTATGTATCCCCAAAACTATCGAAAAAGGGGATAAAATAAACATGAAACTCTAAGAACAACACCACTTGTGAATACCTTTCACAATTGATTAAAATCTCTAAGTCTAAAAATAACAATGTCTAGGAATAATAGGTTCTAAGAAGCATTTACGGGCCTCTTTCATCATCGTTTACAACCTAGGAGACCTCTTAAACAAGCCTCCCCCATCTGGAAATAATCCACCATTGCTCTTCCAAATCAAAATGGTCTACATGGTATTTTAATTTGTAGAAGTCATTATTTGTGTGTTCAATATTCGTGTTTGGAAGGATCCCATGGCCTAAAAAATAAGTATATTGGCCTCATTTTACCATCTCAGGAAAGGGATATAACACCAATATTGCCAAAAATATCAAGATGGTTTAGAAGAGAATTATATGATAAGTGAGATGTAATTGCGAGGTTTCCATTGTAGTACATTGATCACCACATATTCGAGTCAATTATGTGTTATAATGTAGAATGTGCAGCTAACAAAGTAAACCATAACACATTACAGATTTGAGATAAATGCGTAAAATAGATATATTACTCGAATCAATAAAAATGGTATACTACATACTTATTAGCTATATAAAAGGAGCATTGTTTTACTATTATGGAATTCTACATTGTATACTAAAATGTAACTTAGACCAAACAAGTAATGCATACAACAATTCAATTTGACGAGAAGAATAAATACATATTGATTGTTGATTTTAACTGTGCCAAGACCCTTGTAAACAGAACTAGTAATGCTTCCCCTTCACGATTTGAGCAGTTTTAGTCAGGCTATTCTTCCTTAAATTGTTGTAAATAAGTGGATAAAATCACACCTCCGGTTGGTTTCCCTCCCATAATGTCTGTTAATAAAACATAATCAATTGTAGCTCATGGAGATGATGAAAAATATTGTATCAAATTGACTTTGTTCAACTACATACCCACCAAAGTCTCGCTTGACACTTGGCTTCTGCATCATAAAAAAACTATACCCTTGACATTTAAAAAAGAAGGTTTCCACCTAGCAAATGGATGTGTGCTTTGCAACAAATAGTGCATGTTAATCACTTTATTCTAAAACAATGTGTTTTACAAAACAATGCCTTCATAATTTGATTTATCTCCTTCATGGAATTATACTTTACTTTAGGGCTTCTCTGATGCTGGGCATCTCCTCTCGATTGACAAAAACTATCAAAATAAACTCGGGTTCTTTTGTTGCCTTATATTAATTCAAATAGAAAGAGTATTGCAACAGCATTTTCAATGACGTGTTTGATAATTCAGAAGTACTTTACAAAAGAATGGCATTTTCCTGATTACTTTCTCTAGATTTAACTCTAGGCAATCGTTTTCCTTTTATGCCATTGATTGAACTCAGGTCTCTCTGGAAGAAATGACCAGGAGAGGTCTCTAACAAAATGATAGGGATAAACATTGACTGTGGAAAGTACACTTGACTCTGTTACAGCTGCCTCTTAAAAAGATACTTGACATTGGTAGTAACTGAAGTATGATGGATTGCTCTCACTTTTGCTATTTTTGTTGTCGCATAAAATTTACTCATAGGGATTAAGAAAATGTTCATATCTGTCTTATGATGTTATGACGATTACATTGGTGATAGATACTACTGAGTGAATTTCCATTACTTCTGGCACCCCAGATTTTTCAATTGCACAAAGCTCTTCCTACCAGTATTTTAAGAAACAGAAATGATAACATAATTTATATTTTAAGAAACAGAAAAGGTAGCCTAACCTATCAAATTCACTAAGTTTCCAAAAGGATTCATTCATATTAAAGATATTCAGCAAAGATTTGATTACATAAGCTAATAGTAGGTTATCCTTACGCATAACTTGTAAAGTGATATTTCTCAACCAAAACTTCGACATCCATCCCTCTTTCTAACAAAAGCACCAAACCATATTGGTTTTCTAGAAAGAAAAGACAGATCTCTCGAACATGATATGAATGTGTACTTTAAAATTCAGTAATTATCATCTCATATCTTTACAGACACTGCATACTTAAAACATATATAGGCATTAAACTTGCTAATCTAGGCAACTATAAAACCAGACTTTCTTTTCTAATTATGTTTATATAAATAAACAAAGTGCAAAAATTCAGTACAATGAGATGAAAGAAATATAATTTTTATTGAGCAAAAAACATCCCTTTTCAATGAAAAGAACCCCTAATCTGGTCTTTCTTTCTTCAGAATTCGCCAGAATACTGGCAGTATGGTCTGTTTTTACAATGTTAGCACCAACAACAATAGTTTCAATGCTAAAGTCCCGCAGATGTGGTGCTATCACCTGCAAATAGTCTTTTTTTGTCTTTTTGCAGGAAAAGAAAGAAACAAATCACGAAATCTACTCTTGCCAACCTAATCCTTGAGAAACAAAAAAACTTTTAAAAAAACAAAACCACAAAGAACAAAGCAAACAACGATAGGAAATAGTAAGTAAACTGTAACTCAGTCCCCCTGATCCTTAACAATCAAAAAGCTTATTTAAGGAAAAAACTATAAATACCGGAATCCTTTTTGCAAATTCTATTTTACTACCTGAGCATAAAATCGGGGAAGTTGAAGCAATAGCAAATGCAAACTAATTTTTTAAATGTAGTCAGACATATGAGAGAGAGGCGATCATTCCACCATCCTACATCCTTCGTTCGGATTTTATTAAACCAGCCCGATCCATTCGTGCAGTTACCATATTGGAAAATTGGTCTTTGAAATTCGGAAAGCCAGATAAGAGGTGCCAACACCACGATGATACCCCCACTAGAGGAATTTGTGTCCACAAAAATGTCCTTCCCGCATGTTTTAAAAACAATGAAGTCGAGAAAAACTCAATCCAATGCACAAAAGGGATGCACCCATAACTCGGATGCCGACACCATGCTTACGTCATCATGAAAGAATGCAAGGTAAATCATTTTCTATCCGTCGTTTTCGAAAACAGACACAGATGCTACCAGATACTTACCAATACCATCGACTTTTTCTCGCTATCAATGAGAAAACTTCCAAAAATAACCAGTAAACAAATGAAAAGAAAAGAAAGAAGGAAAACCCTCACCGCAATTTCCCTGATCCTTGACAGCCGCGACGGCGCCCTTCTCCCTCCAGTCGACGCTCTCCGGCAGCTCCTCCCCGTCCCCCAACATGTACCTACCGCTCCTCCTCCTCTCCCTTCCATCCTTCACCCTCACGCCGAGATACGTCTCCCTGAACTCGTCGTTGGTAAGATCGGCGAACCTGTTGAGGCCCACCGTGTAGGTGTGACCGTTCTCGGGGTTATTGTGCTCGTCCACGAACCTAACGTTGTCCTTGAATATCTGGAACCTACGATCCCCCTCCCCCAGGGCGTTGTAGACCTTCCCGTGCCTCGCACGCCACGCCTCGTACATGCCCCGGAGCTCCTCCTCCGTCCGATCGGGGACGGCTAAGGACAGGGCGAGCAGAGAGAGGATCGTGACGGCGACGGCAGGGAGGAGGGTCCCCATGAGAGAGAGAGAGAGGGGGGAGGTTTTGATGGATTTGCGGTGTTGTTGGGCTGCGGATGGGGACGGGAAGACGAGTCGATGGTGGGGATCGCGGGGGCTTTATATAGGGGGGAGGGATGGGAAAGGGATGGGCAGAGCCGGTGGGCGTGAGGTGCGGCTATAAATAAATAGATGGGTGATAAATATAGACGGAGAAATTGCGGTGAGAGGGATCGTGATTAGGAGGGGGGGTTCGGATTTGCTGTTCACGGTTTGAGGGTTTTGAGACACGTGTGAGGAGTGAAATACGTGTGAGAAGTGAAATGGTGGTATCAGATTACCACATCGGATCTGGTAGCTTCAGGGCATATTGGTTTGGTATACGGTATAATCTTTCGATGGTTTTTGGAAGAGAGAGAATCCCATCCCTATGGCATGATTGCCCAATCTTGCTCTTGGTTAGATCTCAATCTTTTTAGAAGTATTGATGTATATATATTTCACCAAGGAAAACTTATAGATATCATTTTCCTGCAAGCTAGTAATATTTTGTCCAAATGGAGTATTATACTTAGGAAATGTTAGGATTATTTTTGCCTTCAAAAATTTATATGGAAATAACTAAATATGTAGTCCAAAAATTTAGCTCAAAAATTTAGCTCCACTGCCCCTCTTTAGAATGAAAATGGATATGGGTATAATGAATATCCGCTTACTATATTCGAAAAAATACTAAATATGGATATATGTATTTCAATATTAATCGAATACGAATCGAATATGATAATAGTTGCAAAAAACCGAATATGGATATGGTAACAAAAAAAAGATTTGGATTTGGATCCGAAGATAAAATAACACCTACATGTACATGTACATATACATACATATATATAATATTGTGTATAGTAAAGAACTAAGCTAAGTCCAATTCCATATCTCCCATGAATATTCAACAACCTTTGCGTCCTTTGCTTAGACAACTTCATAGGGATTCTAATAGGAGAAGCCTATTTTAATCCCTCAACGACTATATCTATAGAGAAGCCCCTCTGTAACTATAACTTTTATTGATAGGCTATAGATTTTATTTTTAGTGTGCGTATTGTAATGGTGTCTATTTTAAATCATTATCATACTTCGTACTTATTCGATCCATATACACTCTTTGTTCGATATGTATTTGATGAAAATTTAATTTGAACTCATATACGATTATGTTAGGATATGGTTTCTTAAATTCGTATTTCACTCATATTTGTATCGATATTCCTATTCATTTTAAACAAAACAAATATGGATATGGAAATAGTCATAGCCGATATGTTTTTATCCCTTTCAATCCCCCCTCCTTTTTTAGGAAAAAGTAATAATCTTTACCAACAGATAATATATCTTTTAACACAAAAATTCTACCCAATAATACTATACTTTACCGTGGGCCAACCTATTCGGATAATTTCTTAAACCAATCAACTTATAAGGGGTCTCTACCCTAACTATCTTTTGGATATCCTTTTTTTAGGATCAAATTATCGAACATATCAGTTTTTTTATCCAATCTCATTACCACTTATACAAATACGATGTTTAATTCTCGATCTTAAAAAAAATCTAAAAAATCATTTATTGTCAAGTCTCATAGATAATCATTGGACATATATATTATTAAGTAAGATGGTCAAATACAAATATATTCTTGATTGACATATTTTTCTTCATAAATATATTAATAATTTGGGGTTTTGAAAATAAAACGTATGAATTATGTATTTATATTTTTGATTTGATACAAATTTCGAACTAGTGTAGTTTGATTGTAATTAATCAAAATCTAAAAATTATTTGAAAAATGAAAATATTATAATATGTCTAATTTAATAAATGTTATAAATATCATTCGCATAAAATCATGACAACATGGAACATATATGATATCAAATTATGTAAAGTTGAATAAAAAATATACAACTGATTATAAATAAATTCGAATTGGGCTATTATTTACATGAAAACTATATATGATATAATTTTATCATTCATGATAACTATTTTTATATAATGAATATGATCATATCTTAATCTATAACATATTTTTTCAAACATATCATAATCGATAAACGTATTTTTTGACCATAACATAATCGATAAACATATTTTTTAGAACATTACAGCCCCTCATCAAAAATGTTCTAGCTACATCCTTGGATACTGATTTTATTTTGTCTCTAGTGAGGGAAGTGCATTGTTCGTAGTGGCTATGTGCCATGGTAGAACTAGTAATTACAACGAGAAGAGGTTGGTATATTTTTCAATTCAAAATTTCAAGTTCAAGATAAATCATTCCGCATGTATATCTTACTCCTTGAAGATATGTGTTCATATGATTATTTTTTGCTATATTGTTCTTCTTTATTATGAACTCGTAAACATTTTACTTCTTTTATGTAAAGTTCTACTTAGTATGACTTTCTTCGTATCTTAAGTTCAAGCAATATATGGTCAAGTAATATTAATGATCACAATATTTACAAGATAAGTTTATTTTGCACATCCAAGGAAAGATATATTAAATGATAAATAAATATACTATAATATTATGTAAAATTATAGAGAGTAAAATACTTAGAGGTCCTTGGATTATACCCAAACTCATGGATGAAGCTAGGATTTCCCATTTTGGGAGGTTAAAGGAAATAAGAAAAATACACTAATATATTGCATGTTGTAAGACCTCTAAGTATAGGAAATCACTATTTCTAAGTTTCAGATCTAATCCAGTGTATCCAAATGAGATGATTGGGGATTTCCATATCAAGGACCATGCAGTCTACCTTGTAGTTATGTCCATCAATCGAGATAATCATATTCTTCACTTCTCCCTTAGGTCTCTTCATAGACTTGTCAACAAATTGGAGTAGTGCTCTTGATTTGTGAAGGGGTCCTAACTCCATTTTTTCATATAAGGCTAAGGGAAGAAGGTTGATTGAAGAACTGCTAGCTAGGAGAGTGCGTGCAAATGCAATGTCATCAATATGACTCTCATATATCGAACAACCATGTCTCTCTTCTTCATTGGTAATTGTTGATTCTTGATACAGAAGGTAGTGGCTACTGATAAGACAAGTGTCTTGACATAATGGTTTGGTTTCTTCATATTAACCCTAGTAGGTGTGCATTGCACCTTAAGGTACCTCTGGAACGCAGGATTGTTATCCACATACTCGTCAAATGGCACCTTAACCATGATATTGTCTTTGCAAAATCGTGCCATTCTAGGGTCATCTTTTTGAATCTTTTTCACGTGGTGCTTTCCTGTCTAAGAGCACGTGGGAAAGGGATAGAAGCTAAGGAAACAGAAGATGAAGAATCTGAATCATAAATAGAAACATTATTCTTGGCATTAATTGAAATAAAATTATTCATACATGAATCTTTTGAATGCAACTTGGAATCAAAATCTAATCTATCTACTACAGGTTGGGGATAACTGCTGAAGGTATATCCTCCTCAACCAGAAATACAAGGTCCTACATAGACTCCTAGGTGCCTACATGTTGCTTTTGTACTCGTGTCCTCCTCCTCCCCTCTGTCTACTGAGTGGATATCCTCGTCATTTGCTGAAGGGGTTGTTGTTCTCTCCTCCTTGTCCTCTGACATCTCCCCAGGTCGAGCTTCAGAAGCAACCCCCTCCATGTTCTTTGTCCAGTCAGGTACGACCACGATCCTTCTGCTCCTGATTGACATATTCTTAACATCATCACACAAAAAATCTCATGCTCAGATCTAAAAGCGTCTGAGTAGTATACCTGACCAAACTGCTGCTATGACTACGACATGTTTAGCCTATTGGGGTTAGCATGGACCTGGGTTGGAATGGAGGTCGAAGGTGCCAACTTCTCTTCTTGCCATCGGGTCAAGAAGTTGATGTCTACCCACATGTCCTGAATCTTGTTCTGGTAGGAATGAAGCTCCTCAAAAATCCGATGCTGGAAATTAGTGGGTCTTGATAAAGAGGTATGCTAATGAGATAAAGAATATTATGAGAACTTGTTTAATTTTTAAACTAAGATATATTTTATATATAATAATAATGTTATAATAGATAATATAAGTAATATATAAGATATATAGTATATACAAGATATTATATTTTTGAAGATACCAAAATCTACTCAAAATACATGAAATAGAGTATTTTTTGGTATTTTCATTTTTCTCTATTTTTGGTAATTTTTATAGAATTTTTTCTAATTTTTAGGTATTTCTGAAATAATACATATGTGAAAATAGTGCATAGAATAATTAGCTGAGAGTGTTTAGGCTTAATAATTATAAATAAGTCCAAAATTAACCTAAAATAATTTTTAATACATAATAGATATAATATATAAAAATCAAAAATAGAAAGATATATTTTTAGATTTTTCTTCAATTTTTGCTTATTTTATAGGTTTTAGGGTTTTGTGGTTTCCAGGTTTTGCTTGTATTTTTTTAATGATTTTTGGATATGTGGTAGATAATATATTAATACATATAATATAATTTTTGGAGATTTTGAGAGAGGTTTTTCTAATTTTTATGAATTTTAATATCTAAATAGGGTGAAAATGCTTCTTTATATATTTTTATAAATATTAAATTTAACTGAATGCCATGCAAAAATATATGTGATCAAGAAATGTTCTAGGCACTTATATTAATTTTCCTACAATTTTTGAAGCAATAAAAATATATAAAATTATAAATATTCACATAATAAAAAGCCTGAATTGACATGGACCTAAATGCAATTATAGTAAACTTTTAAAGAATTCACTAATAGGTCCAAGAATTTAGGATAAAAGGTGCAATTCTCCCAATGCCTCATGTGGAATGACACATAAGATGAGATGCATTGGACTTAAATGCAAATATAAAAACTATGAAGATCTTGTTGTAATTTTTCCTAAACTTATTACACATAATTAAATATTCATGAGACCATGTTTAAAAGATAAAAAACACGAAGGGCTCAGGTGTAAATTACCCCTACAAGCGTGTGATTTGACAGTCCTCTAAACTTCTCTTAACTTGATCAACAGATGTGATTCATCGATGCCCCTTCGCTGATGGGCGGTGCTGATTAGATCAGGGCCTAATCTAAACTTGGCCCATGATCCTGCGGTAGCTACTACACCTAGATGTCGCTCTTGATCCAATGACAGGGTGCTCCTCACAAAGAACATGGAAGAATGAGTTCTTGATGCTCCTTCGATTTGATCAATCTCTATGCACCAGCTGCTAGGGAAGCTCGTGCCTGTCCCAAAACATTGGTGGGACTCCTCCGAATGAGATGGAGCCTTCAAAGGAGTCCAGACCTCATCGAGAGGAAGTTTGGGGGGTCTGACCACCTGGAGGTTGACATCTATGATCAAAGACCCCTCAGATGGGGTCCTCAGGGCTGAGACCTGCACGAAACACTTAATGGCTCAAAGATGATGCCTCCGACCTTGTTATTTGTCAAAATATGTGGAAGATGGTGTGGATGAAGGGTCCTCCGATGAATGGTTGGAATGGAGAACTGATGGACCTCCATTCTTGAAGAATCGAGGGTGGTCGATAGTCTAGAGAATGAAGAATGCGAAGAGGATTGAAAGGAGATGGTTCATGAGTCGGTACAGAGGGTTAATCATGGTGAACAAGAGGCCGGAGCCTAGTGCTCTGACATTCTATTTTTTTAGGATTTTGATGGTTATGGTGGAATTTAAAGGAAACTAAGACTCAATCTGTATTTATGAATGAAAATGCAACAAAAAGACCTAATGGTAGAGAAACTCACCTGCCAGAAGTACCTGGGAGCAGAGTTCGCCTAGAGTTACACTCCGTTGAGGTGAATCGTCTCTAATTCACCTCCTTTTCACTACCAATCAAAGGGGGCCTCCTCTTGTCACTAGGGGCAACCACCAAGTATCGATTCTTGGGATTTTGAGTAGATAAAGAGTGATTAATCTTGAAATGAAGGATAGAAGGTTGATTTTATAAAACAGGTTAACTGTGACTTTTGGGAGTTGGATTGCGCAAGGATGAGTGATGGTTGGTGAGGTAAAGGAGTTGGGCATGGATGAGGGACATGGACTTTGCAGATCGATGGGGATCTCAAGGGAGATGGGGTGAGGAGGTGGAGTAGAAAAATGGAGAAAAGGGGTAGGCGAGATTTATGACATAGTCAAAAGGCCTGGAGGTGCAATTTACCAGGGTAAACTTTTCTCGGGTTCTGATTGGTCCACTAATGAATTTCTGATTTATCATCAAAATATTCTTCTATCATCCTCCTAGCTTAGACAAAGAAATAAAATTAGATTAATTATTTTAATTAGCCTAAATTATTGTATAAATTTAACATCTAGTCTGCAATTAACTGAAATTATTGTATAATTTTAACAACTTTTTATTTTCCTTATTTTCTTCTTATTAAAAAACTTCAAAGAATTAGATTAATTATTATATATTTATTTTGGCATTAAAAATAATTAAAATACAAAAATTGTAAACAATTTAAAAGAAGTAATTTTATTCATTAAATGCTTACAAAACTCTACTTTGAATGCCTTCTTCTGGCTTTTTGTTCAACATGAAACTTGTATATCTCATCGAGATCTATAACTTTCATGTTTTGACTTTTTTCTGATTCAACATCCTTTTATTTCTTTTCGATTTTTTTCTTTATTTCCTATTTTTAAATAATCTCATTAGGCTACGTAGCACCTCTAGATCGCCCACATGGCCATTCCTTCTTCAACCACCACACATCCCCCACTACATTTGGATGAGATCTCCTAATCTCATACAAGTCACCCGTATCCACGCACCATCCCATCATCTGATGAGATCCCAACGATCCAACGATCCAAACCTGCTCGTCTATATCCGTAACCCCCCTCTCCCCATGTAATGACTCTCTGCGGATCTTTCATCCTTCCATTTTCTCCACCAACTCAGCCCTCATCTCCACTACCTAACATCACCTCACGTAGCCAGAACCTCCACCCTTCTTGCCACGCCCTTAACTCCTCACAACACATTCTCTAAGGCAGCAGACAACCATTATAAAACCCCACAATCACCTTCTGAAATGGCAGGAATGCTGTCCAAAAATACCCCATCCCCGCCCCAATATCGGGTGTACACGATTCACTGCTAAGGGCAAGCACCTCTCCTCCTTCATGTGACATGGGAGCAGAGGATTGAGGGCTAAAGACCCCTCCGAGCCTCAGCGTTGACCCATGGCTCTGGCCATGCCGCAACATCTCTGGTGGCTGCCCGACCTCCGTGGCTCTATTGTGTACGATCAACGGAAATCGGAGGCTTGAATCAGGCCTTAGCCGAAGCCTCTCCACATCCCTGCTTCCTTCTCCGATCAGGTAAGTTCCTTCTCTATATTTTCCGGTTTTATCCTTTTTAGTTGCACGCACACACACCATCTCACTGACATTCGATAGCCTTCGAGCTTTGTCAGACCAACCTCATCCTCACGGGAGGTCCAGATATCCTCCTTTGATCTTCTAGCCCCCCTCCACTCTAAGCATTCTCCTCTGTCGGAGGTGGAGGAGAACTCACTCCAAGAACCCCCCTTCTTCGCGTCGGATGCCAACCATTCCATCCCCTCCCACTTCGACTATTCCCCCTCTAATCATTTTGCAGGTCCCCTCCTCATATGCCGGACTTCAGGAGGAGCTTCGTTCTAGAGCTCCGCCTCTGGCGTGGGTTCATGTCAGCCACCTCCAGCTGTCCCCTCATCTCCTCCACCCTCCGAGCTTCATTTCCATCCCACCAGATTCCTCCTGGGTTCTTCAACGGTGATTGGAGAGCATGGAGGAGCTCTAGGCATCTCGTCGGAGCTCCAATCATGTCGCCACCCAACGGTAGAGGAAGGAGCTCCAGATCATACAAGTGTTGTTGGATGGTGCCCCTCTGGTGGTCATCCAATGGTTGAGAGGTAGCCACGTCACCCCCGCCAAAAGCATAGAGGCCTAGTGGGACCGAGCCCCGCCCGAAGCACCTCGAGTCGCTACGTGGCCCGAGGCACCTGCAGTAGCATCGAGCCTCACTCGAGCCAAGTACTCGCATGCCTAGTGCGTGCTCTAGGTAATTTGCATCCATGCCCCGTAGAGATTCCATATTTACAGATAGTGTCATGCCTAGGTTTATTGTAAAGGGGCCATGCCAACTTCTTAAAATTACAAATATGCTCCCTAGGACCAATTTGCAATGTTTTCCCTATTTATTTTGCATTTTTTTCATTTATGCCCTTAGACTTAAATACTTATATCTTGAGCATATGATCTCCATTTTAGTTGATTTCAATTGCATTATTTTACTTATTTGATGCTCTATATGATGGCTATATCTATTAACTGATATGACACTTTGAATTGCATGCTAATTTTTGAATATTGAATGTGTCAATTGCTCTCTTTTTAAAATTCCATTATTCAAACTCGTACTTATTTGTTGCATCAAATGTTACTGAAATTAGGCTCTTCTTATTGCTCAATTATTTGATTAGTCTGAGGGTGTAATTGATCACATCATTCCGTTTGCATAGCATGGCATTATGTTGCATATTGCATCACATCTAAAGTGCTTAAAATCCAACAAAAATGCTTTCTTTTCACGCATCACATGCATTGCATATCATTTTGTTGCATAATGTCAACTCTTTTAATTGGCATTAAATTTTTAAAAATACATGATATTTATTCATCACTATGTAGCGTTCTTGTCTTGCATAATGTTTTGCATCATTTCTTGAATTTATGTTATGCATTGTTTGTCCTGTGCATCTATCTTATTGTAGAACTAGGTTAAGAAAATTAATATTTTCAATTTAAGCATTGATTTCTGATCAATCATTGAAGAAGCTCGTGTTCCTATGTTCGACCTTGGTATACTTACCAAGTAAATTATTCGTCACATATTCAAAGTGTGGTCTCTTTGCACAGATCCATTTTCACCTCCTATGTCACGATAATCCGATGATATTAAAGAGGTGAATATGCAGTTTATTATCTACGTGGACCAAGTCAGAACAAAACGAGGATTGAATCCCTTATCAATTCGATTAAAAATAGTAAATGATTTTATTAACTAAAACTTAAAACAAGAAAATGTTTTTTTTAATTTTTCAAACTCTTTTTTGGATACTTTTATTTATTTTGACAACATTATTTGTAGAATGTTAATATTTACATGTATAACTATAGGTACATTTACCTGTATTTTGGATATTTTTATTTTTACTTTGTTATTTTTAATTATCATATGTACATATTTTATATATTTATAATATAATTAAATGCATATTTATGTATTTTTATTTTATTTTTATGATTTTATTTATATACATGAACAATTATATGTTTGCACATTGTAGGTACAATATACCTATATATTTTAATATATTATTTATTTGAATGTATTTTTAGTGGTTTTATTTTGTATTTATATTTTTAATATATTTAAAATAATATATATAATTATTTTAAAATATACAAATAGTAAAAATATAAAGAATAAATATGTGAATAAAATATAGTGATACATAATACAATGAGACCAGAAAGCTAACTTTTGTATCTTAACTCTATTTTTAATGAAACTACCTTTATTAAATAAATAATTAAATTTAGAATACAATCTAGGTGAGTTTAGTGACTTTTGAATTTTTATGGAGAAGATATTGGTCTATGAAGTTCGATTTACAGCTTTTTCGTTTGTGTGTCTCAGTTGTACACTGCATTATTTTAATGTGCAATTATTTTTATAATTTTATATACATTTATGTACAAGTTTCATATAGATCATTTTATTATTTGAGGTGTATAAATTGAATAAAAAATAGAGTAAAAATGGGGCATTTTGGAGTAAAAACTAGGGTTTCCATATAAAGTATAAACCCTTATCTCTCTCTACTTTTATCCTTGTCGACCAAGTCTATGGACTTGGTCTCAGAATTTAAGGTAATTCAGTGTCTTTGGCACTTCATTTATTTTCCTTTTCTTTCCTTTATTCTTTTATTTTGGATTTAAATATATATATATATAACTATTTACCAATTAATGGTAATTATGGATGAATAATGAATGGTAATTTGTACAAGTTATTGACATTTACATGTATTTTTACAGAGATTTAAAGATAAAATGGAACAATAAATGTAGATGAATAGTTACTCATCAATGATCCATCACATCCCATCTATTTTATGAAGTGTCAATCTAGGTGTAAGTGGCTGTGAGGACTGCCCAAAACGATCACCCTGAGGTTGGTGGTACTGTCTGTTGGCTGGTAGCTGGCCCAGAGGGTGTCCAGTAGGGCGGGCCGGTTGTGTATCATTACTCCAAACCCCATTAACTTCTTGAATCAAGGGTGGTGGTGGGAATGCAGGATTGGATGCTGATAGGATATCTTATTGGTAGTCAACCATCTGTTGCTGCGGCTGGCCCTGGTCGGACGCCTACACGTAGTACACATGTTGGACTGTCGGTGGTTGTTGGCTTGGTTGAAGCTGATGTGGCGGTGATGGATCGCCCTTATTCTCAGTTAGAGCATCTGTAGACGGTGATGCCGACTGGACAGAGTTGATGGTGCCCACCAGCAGTTCCAACTTCTTGGTGATCTGATCCAGTTTATCAAGGTTCTACGTCCTCTTTTCGATCACAACAAGCTTCTCGAGGTCCTGTGATCTCTTCTCAATGATATCAACCTTCGAGAGATGGCCCCCGATTATACTAAGGTTGGAGCTCTCATCTCTCTCCGCCTCATGGGATGCTGCCATGTGTACTTGCTTCTGGAGGATCTGAGGTTGTTTCTGATACGCCTTAGATGAAGAGAGGGCGGCCTCTCCTTCGGCCATTTCCTCAAAGATCTGCCAGACGACGTCTTCATCCTTGTTGAAATACGAGCCCCCACATGCTGCATCAATGAGCCTTTGACTTTCTACATTTAGGCCCCAAAGAAGTGTTGGACCAAGCTGGTCCGTGGAATCTCATGGTGAGGGTACTTCTTATGCAGATCTGTGAACCTCTCCTAGGCTTCATGAATGGATTCGTGGGCTCCCTGAGAGAAATTGCTGATTTGGGCTCGCATCTGGTTGAGCCCACCGAGAGGGTAGAACTTGTGTAAGAATGCAGACTTCAGCTCCTCCCAAGTTGTCACAACCTTCCCCAAATGGTTGACCCAGTAGAGGGCTTTGTCTTGTAGACTGAATGGGAATGCCTTCATATTTACAATGTCTAAGGAGACATTGGGATAATGATTAGTGCGACATATGTTTGAAAACTGTTGCAGGTGAATGTAAGGCTTTTCATAGGTGTTTCCATGGAAAGAAGGAAGAAGAGCAAGAAACCGGGGCTTCAGCTCAAAGTGAGCATGCACTGGTGGAATGAGGATCCACTCAGTCATCTGGTTGTCTTCAGGATTGTATGTCTCCTTTAGTGTAGGTTTGAGCCTCCCTCATTCCGGCTCTTCCTCGACATCCCAGGGTCCACCACCTCCTCCATGTCTTCCTCCTCCTCCCTCTAGTTGGTTCATCACATCATTCATCATTTCCTGGAATGCAGTCTGTGCTAGGGCTTGCTCTGTCAGCTGTTGATGTGTAGCTTGGATAGATGCCAACAACTATGCATTGACCTGATTCTAATCAGCCACCTGTCCTTTCTCTGGCTGAGGGGGCTGCTGACCCTTGTCCTTTCCTTGAGGAGCCATCGTAGGGTCTGAATCTGAGGAGATGAATTCTGGATTAGGATCTAGGGCGTGGTTTGTCTTTTATCTGCAAGAGGAGAGAATCCCAATCAGACCACTTTAAATCGGCTCCTAGTTGCCAAGATGAATTCTGGAATTAAGGTCAATCCCAGAGTGTTGTGAATAGGAAAGGATATGAACTATAATCGGCTCCCATTCACAACGGCAAAAATGGGACAAGAGTGATCCCGGTTTATTAGGTGGTCAAAAGGAAGGGTAGAAGACGAGAAGTCTGGAGATTGATCTGCGAGGTCTGGATCGGGTCCTCGGGAATCGCCTCGAATTATTGATGAGGTCAAGTCCATGGAATCGATGTGCTTGTCGGTGGGATCCCGATTAAGCCATCCATGGATCAACTTCATGGAGCAATAGGGAGATTGATGCAAGAAGAAAGATACGGGGGTCAACGAGGAATAAAATGGAGTGCAAAACAATAGAAGGCTCAAACTGAGCAGGGGTCAAAAGGAGAAACATATGACAATTTTTTGCGCAAATGCGCGGGACTTGATCTTTGAACCTTAATCTAGATCCATATAAACACAATACAAAATTAGGTTTACCAACTCACGCCATGTGAAGCTGTAAGAGTTCGGCTATTTATTATCTTTTCAGTTTTAGAGTTGTTATTTCAGGCATATCTTGTAACAAGTAGCATGCTAACCCTACAAGAGAGAGAGTACTGCCAGAAGAGTATCTCGTACTTGTCCTCCTCCTTTGTATCCTGTAGTTTGCACTTTTTGAGGTCCTTGAAAGCCTTCCTGGATCCCTACTCAGCCAAAGAAATAGAGAGAGGAAACCAATAGGCGTAATCAATACTTCGGTTCTCTCTCAGAACGGAGTCACCCGTGAGCATGCACGAACCTACTCGGACGCAAACCAATGAGACAGACACCCCTGTGAAGGTGTGGCCTAAGCTCAGTACTTCATACCATTGTCGGTGTTCCACACAAGGTGGGAACTACCATCGCTGACAAGACCCTACTCGATCACGTACGATAGAAGCGCCAATATTTCGGAAATCCAGACGATACGCAAGGCAGTTACAGATTGGGATTTGGGCTCTAGTCCTTAGCAGGTCATGCCGCTCTCATGGGAGGGGTTTTGGTCCCCTCTTAAAGTACCTGAAAACAATGAGGGCTTTATGAACCCAATACAATGATAGTCCATTACAAGTTTTAATTAAGGTCATAGTTTATTTAGCAGTCCCCTAAATTTTATGTTTGGGTTCTTCTTTTTTTGGATCTGTTTCACATAAGCGCCTAACATTTTTGTAGATTTTCATTTAGGTCCTTGATGAATCTCGGATTCATCACTCTAAATCTCATTTATTAAGCTCAATTCCCTCAAAATCAACAGCATATCTGCATCTATTCTGCATAATTAGCATTCATGCATGTTTTTATAAAAATGGCATTTTATCCATAATTTCTGCACAAAATAAGAAGCCAAAAATCCAAGCCAAAAATGACCTCTAAATAGCCTAACTTCCCGCATTTTTAACTCCTTCATGCTAACTCCGAATGACACAAAACCACATCCACTGTGTGCACATCACTAACAAGAATAAATGAAAAATACAAAAAATCACTAACCTAGTTAAGTGGACCAAAAACCTAAACCCTAGTTTCGAGATTTTCAGACTAAAAGCCACATATCTTCCCCATCTAGTGTCCGATTTGATCCTACTTACTTTTGATCTAATGCACATTCAATTACCTTCAAAACAAGACCAAGTTCAAGTAAATCAGAGCTCGTATGTGAAAGTTGGGTTTTGGACCTCTTTTATATACTGTATATTTTAGCGGTTTTTGACCTATATTTTATGTATATATTTTCTTTATCAATAAAAATCCAAAAAATATAATTAGGTGTCTTTTATTTATCTGTGATTTTTCCATATTTTTTTCCGGATTTTTATCTTGTTTAAAAATGAAAAAAAATTAGGAAACCCAAAAATCTAGGTATTCTATGAACATGGGATACCCCAAAAATTCACTCTGCGCATTTGACCGATTTTGGCTTTGATGTCTTCATGAAAGTTGTAGATCTCGTCAAGACGAGCATTTTTCGTGAAGAAACTTTTTCGATCAGAGGTCATTTGTTATTCTTTTTGATTTTACAAAGATTTTATTTCCGAATTTTCTAGAGCTGACACGTGGCAGCCCCAGAGGCCGCCACATGTCATCGGTTTTTGGCCCCTTTAAATTTCGTTTAAAAAAAATTTTAAAACTGACGCACGTGTCGCGCGCCCCCTTTCACCGCCTCGCCACGTGGCCACAGCAGGGCCGTCCGATCTCGGCCGATCGGACGGCCCCTGTCCATCTTCTTCCCTGCGCCCTCTTTGACCGCCCTTCCCCAATTTTCGCAACGGCCAACGGTCCCCCTCCTCCATCGCCATTGACCCTAACGACCCCCCGGTTCCTCCGATAGCCCCACTACCCTCGCGTCACCGTTATCCTCCCAACCACCTCCGGGGTCTCCTATTTAAGGGCATCGATGCCATCAATGCCAGCTATCCGTCGTTCACCCCGAGGACTTCATCGGAAGTGACAACCCATACCCCTCCGCCGGCGTGATCCGAGGCCATCTCCCTCGTCGCAGCAACTTCTCAAGGTACTGCTCTTGCTCCGGCCACTCGCCGTCGAGCCTCCGTCTTCGTCCAGGTATCCTCTCTCTCTCTCGCTCTCCACCTCCGAGCTCTTCGCTCCGCTCGGAGCTTAGCCTCAAACCTCCGCCTCGTGCCTCCATCGCCTGTCGCTCGCCGGCCCTTTCCCCCTTCACCACATCAGCCCGCTCCTCACCAATAAGACGTCATCCTCCACCATAGCCGTATTTCTCCGCCAAGCTCCACCGCCCTTCGTCTTCACCGCCACCATCCAGGAGCATCGTCATCTCCGTTCATCGTCGAGCGCCCCTCCGTGCAGCTTCGCCACCGCTTGACCCTCCTCGACGTGCCACCTCCGACCGACGTCATCGCCACCTCCTGGTTGGAGCCAGGAGTCGCCTTCATCGACCGCTCCAGGAGCCGCTCCGCCTCGACCAGAGGGCGGTCTGCCGCAGCTCCGCCAGGAGGGGCTGGGCCTCCCCCGTCCTTCAAGCCACATCATCGACTCCGCCCCGACACCAGCGCTCCACCGGCCGGGTCCGACCTGAGACTCCCCATGCATGTGCGGGGCACGTGCGTCGGGGGAGGACGTCATCAGACGCCATCCAGGGGTCACGTGCTACGCACATGACCACCTGGGTCATTTACAGAGAAGCCCCCGGATTCCTCCATATCTATGCACGAGTCCCCGCCTCCAGAGGCACGTGCATTGCACGTGACCCTCTGGAATATTTGTAGAAACTCCCCCCCTTGTTTAGGTAATTACGTTTACGTCCCCCATGCATTTGTCTTTATTTATTTCTTTATTGCATCTGTACTCCTTCATTTTAGACCTTTGTTTTCCATCATTTTATTTATTTAAAAATAGCACTGTGTTCCTCATATAATTCTCTACATTTTGACATAATGTGGGTATTTTTGTGATTAATGGTTAATTAATAATTATTTATTCTGTGAAAAATTGTAAAGTTTGCCCATCTTATGCTCTGAAATTCATAGTTGATTAACCGTTACTCTAAAAATTCCCCAAAAATCACATGTTGTAGAGATTATTTTGATTAACATTGTGACCAAAAAGATTTGCATTTGCGTGCATAAATTGCTCTGTAAAAATCATTTAGCACATTTCAGTATTTAATTTTTAATAGGTATTCAACCCCACATTTTCGAGGTCTAGGATTTTTCTGAGATCTATCACCTAGTGATAGATCTTAGATAATTTTATATCTTGAAAATAAGTAGGTTTAATATTTATTATAATTAAATATTGAAAATCATTCTGTTTGCATCTAAAAATTCCAAAAAAAATACAGTGCATTCATTGCATTGTCATTTACATTTCGGCCAAGTTTCGTATTTTTTCGGACATTGTTTGATCGAAGTTTACATTTTAGTCCCTAAAATAGGCCGAATTTGCATCGTGCATCCCCTTATTGCATTGAAAATTTCAAAAAAAAAGACTGCCTTGAAAACCGAACATAAAATTGGATAGACATATCTCTAGGTTGTCTCTTTGCCTCCTTGTGATCGACCTTGGGGCTTGCCCAAGTAAAATAAACATAAAAACCACTTGATTAAAATTGATTAAAAATTTGTGGTTATTTCTTGACTGTTTCCGATCACCGCCTACAACGAACGATACATTCATTATTTTTCACATACAACGATAAAATCAACTTCTTAACTCGGCGTTTTCGGACTCGTCAGATGGCGTCGTTGCCGAGGAGACAAACGGCTTAGTTTTGTGTTTTGACATTTTTCATTCGGTTTTTCGCATTCGGGTAGTCTGACCCCCGATTTTTTTTCGTTGTGAATACCATTTTATTTCCAGCATTTTTTTCAGCATTTATTCGCTTGTTCTATTTTCTGAGTCACTCTCTTACACATATCTCTCTTATTTTTTTCTTGTGAGGTATCCGGCGTACGTGGAGCGGTTTTTAAAAAATCGACGCATCTTCGCCGACATCCGAGAAAGCCGCAAATTAATTTAAGATCGACTCGAGTCGTGAGAGAGAGTAGAGTCTAGGTTTTCAATTTCCGCAATTTTATTTACTTGCTCATTTACAGCGGTGTCCGTTTGGACTCTCGTGCATGTAAAAAAAAAGACCTTGATCTTTTCTGTGGTGTGTCGTGGCCTGTTTCACTCTCCGGTGAGGGTGGGGCCCGACTTGAGTGGCGACTAGGATAGACCTGCACATACGGCTCTCAGAGCATTTTTACTTTTTGTTGTGCTCGTAGGATCTTAAGCCACACTGCACTTTAATCAAGACGCACATAGATAGTTCAACTTAGCCAAATTTAACTCAATTCTTCCCGCTAATAGAACTTTCTTCTTAGGTGCGGTTTTATCGGCTTGCATACATATATAATAATTTTTTAATTCTGTCTAGCATCCCACATGAAGATTGCGAGGAGGCACTGTAAGTCTTCTAACTGAGCATTCATCCTAGTTTTCCGCTTGCATCGGCTTTTCCCGACTTTCTCCCTCTTGTTTTATCACATAAATCTAAAGGAAATTGGGACTGGACGATAGACGTGTATTTGTGCTCATCTAAATTCTTCAGTGATCACCTAATTAAAATTGGGACTGTTAAATATAACCGATCTTAAGAACCCATAAAATCAAGAATTTTTGCGGGAGAGAAACCCTGTCATTGTTTGGTTTGCTTGAGCGAGAGAGCGACCCGCACACTAGGATAGAGCCACGCCTTAACTCTTTTCATACTACTATCTTGGGTTAGTTATTCTAACTTGGGATAGGCCAGTCTCCTGAGAGCATTGGGTTGCTAAACAGCTCGCTTTAAACGCTCTGATACATTGCATTATCACTGGACTCTAAAATTGACAAGATAATTGACCGAACCCTCACGGTCTTCACTTTGAGTTGAGTTGGTGAAACAACCCTTGTATTGTGTTTGGTTTGTGCATCAGCGAATACTGCACATTTGTGCCTCCATCATAAACCGCAAACCTCTTGTTGACCTCGAGAATGGAAGATTGTGATAATTCTTGTTCGAACTCCGCGAACCCTTCTTTCTCTACCACAAACTCTCCAATCTCAAAAGCCCAGAGAAACTCTTACTCTGGACCTGCTTGGCCTCCGGGAAACCCTTCCCAAGAACCCTATTCCTACGATTCCTTCTTCTTCCTAGAAGGAGGACAGACCCAAACTGTCTCTCTATCACCAAAAATCAAGGACAACTATTACATCAATTCTTTCCAATCTATTAACTCGAACCCTTTATATTCTGAATGTGAAGAAGAAGAGATGCCCCCCAAGATGGCTTCCAAGAAAGACCCGGAAGATGAAACAAATGATGACGCCATTCAAATAATTCTCGCAAGACTGGCTACATCTGAGCAATAGCAGCAGTTACTAAGGGCACAACTTGAGCAGTTGAATGCTGGGGAAGAAGTGCCAATGGAAGCCGCCTACAACCCTGGACAGTATCAAGTGTGGAATTATTTACAGCCACCACAACCAGAGATCCACTATGAACTGAAGCCACATTTTGTCAGTCAATTACCACAATTCCATGGTAATACGACTGAGGAACCATATGAATTCTTGCGGGACCTGGAATTGATCTGTTCTAATCTGAGGCACCCACAAGTCAGCCAAGACTACATTCGTCTCACTGCACTACCTTTCGCCTTGAAAGGGAAAGCAGACTACTGGGTGAAGAACTTGGGGGTGACTGTGACTACTTATGAGAGGTTCAAAAACCTGTTTCTGAAGAAATTCTACCCCTTGAGCCAGACCAATCAAATGAGGACCCGCATCACCAGTTTCTATCAGATGCCCAATGAACCACTCTGTGAGGCATGGGATAGGTTTAAGGACCTATTACAGAAATGTCCCTGCCATAATCTGGACAATAATATCCTAGTCCAGTCACTCTACTCCGGCCTCAACCGCAAGACTCAAGGGTTAGTTAGCGCTGCCTGCGGAGGGAATTATGCATCACGAGGAGCTGAGACCGTCTGGAAAATAATGGAGCAGATGGCGGAAACAAGCCGCTCTCAACTTGCCAGTAGAGCCTACAATGATTCCCTGAACACCCTTCAAGCCAAAGGCGGGAAGCAGACGGTTGCAGAAATAGCTGAGGACTTGATTCCAAACATGCACTTCATAGCTGATAAATTAACAATAGTGGATAAGAGAGTGAGCGACATCGACAACCGAATCTCTCAATTCCCAAAGCAGATGGAGGAGCTCACTACTAAGATGTCCAAAATGGGGGTACCTACTGCACCGACGGTTCCGATCTACCATGTGCATCATGTCCAGGAGCAGGTAGGATCAGAACAACAACAACCATGGGTAAAAGACCAATCCTATACCTAAGATTCTCAACAGCCACCCCCACTGGCCGAGATAATCGAAGAAGTCTCGCCCATGACATTCGAAATAAACGGCATTTGGTACAAACAGGACACTACCCGACAGGGGAGTATGGGGGACCGCCAGCCTTATCAGCGTCCACCCACTTTCTATAATGCCGCTTTTCCTCAACCTCCACAACACCTCAGCACATTACACATTCCCAGCATCCGAAGCAGCCACAACCCTACAATCGCCAGAGCCCACCACAACAATACCGCCAGCAACACCAAGCTCCCAGACCGTCAGTTCAAACTTCCAACCCTTCAGAAGAACCTGTTGATCTCCAGAGACAAATGCTGGAAGAACTTCGCAGCTTCCGAAATGAGCTGTATGATCTACGGGTGGATGTTAATCATCTATCCCGTTGGAAGGATGAGTAGACTGTCCCCGCCACAACCATCCCCGCCCAAGTTCAAGCTAACCCCAATAGCTTGAACAGATCTCACTCATCTCAACACAATAATCAGGTATACTATTCAGATTTTTCCACATCTGAACATGAGATCCTTTCGTTTGAAAATATCCATGCCATGTCACTCAGGAGCGGAAGGACCGTGGCCGTACCTGATCGGGCGAGGGAATCGAACCATGAAGACTCGGAAGATCGGCCGGAGGATGCTTCCGAGGAGGATGAGGAAAGACGCCTGAAGATCCCAGCACTAGAGAAAGGGAAAGCATCTATGGAGTCTGCAGAGGACCTTGAGCCTCTAGTTGCTGCAAAAATACCTTTGTCATCTTTTCAGCAGCCTGATTTTGATTATTATCAAAAATCTGATGATTGTAATAAAAACTCCAAGTCTAATAAAGATGCTCGTATTTATGATTCTGACCTTTTATCTCCTGTCTCAAATGCTTCCATTCCTTTCCCCCATACTCTCAAAAAAGGAAAACAAAAGAAAAACATTCAGGATGATCCAGTAATGGAAAAATTCTGCCAGCAAAACATCACAGTCAAAGTACCCTTTGACCAATATGTGGCCAGTAATCCTACCTTTCAGAAATATTTAAAGGCAAAATGCACTCCCACCAGGACTCGTACAAAGAGAACAAGTCAATTTGTGGAGACGCATATCTTGACAGTTGCCACCACCAAATGTGTCAAGAACCAGCATCTGCCAAGAAAGAAAAGGGATCTGGGCGCCCATTATGTGGAGAGTCGCATTGGCGGCATTGTGTTCACACACACACTCCTCGACAATGGTTCTTCCATAAATCTTCTACCCTTAGCCTTATACTATAGATTGGAGTTATGCCCTCTCAAGAAATCATCATCTCTACTCCAATTTGCTGATAAATCCACCAAAAGACCCAAGGGAGAAGTAAAGAATGTCATCATCATTATCGAGGGTACAGAATACAAAGTGGACTTCACTGTCCTTGATACGGATACCCCGAATCATTGGAAAGAATCGCAAATTATTCTCGAAAGACCATTCTTAAGAACCGCTAAGGCTGTATTCGATTACGGTTCTGGTATGATGCAATTTCGTTCTCCAGGAGGGGAAATAGACTTGGAGATGAAGCAGACAAAGTGGCAAAGACCAAACTCCGAATCCACCACTGAAGAGGCAGAAACATCTGAATGTAATCTACTCCGAACCACTGGGCCGTGGGACCAACAACCTGAAATACAAATGGAAAGCACTCCCTCGGAAGAAGAAATGATGCACAATGCAGTTTGCGAGATATTTCCAAACATATCAAAACACCCAGATTACTTCACCATTGATGACACAGAAAACCTCTCGGATGTGTCAAGAAATATCAATGACGAGTCGGACATGGCTCTGGCTGAATTACCATTCTACCTTAGCTATCCGACTCATCTGTCTTCAGAATTGGTAGCCAACATCTCACACAGTGACTCACCACCAACCGACACTGAGCTAGATACAAAGATAATTCAGCCAGACTTGATTGATGATTCTGAATTACCTGAGCTGAAACCGTTACCTCCCACACTGAAGTATGCATTTCTCAATGGACCCAAAGGAAAATTTCCTATGATCATTAGCTCATCCTTGACACTAGATCAGGAGTCTAGACTACTCGAAGTCCTTGAGCGAAATCGAAAAGCCATCGGTTGGACTGTGTCAGATCTCGTTGGAATAAACCCCGCTCTCTGCTTGCACCAAATTTATGTTGAGGATAATGCAAGGCCTTCCCGTGAATTTCAGAGAAGATTAAACCCCAATCTTCGGGAAGTAGTGAAGAAAGAGATAGAAAAATGGTGCAAAGCAGGATTCATATACCCCATTTCTGACTCCAAGTGGGTGGCCCCCCTTCATGTCGTCCCGAAGAAGTCGGGAATCCAGATGGTCACCAACGAAGAGGGGGTAGAGATAGGGACCCGAGTACCCACGTCGTGGCGTGTCTGTGTCGATTACAGACGCCTGAATGCTGCGAACAAGAAAGATTACTTTACACTGCCATTTATTGATCAAATCTTGGAGAGACTTGTAGGGAAAGCATTCTTCTGGTTTCTTGACGGGTACTCATGCTACAATCAAGTAGCCATCGCTCCTGAGGATCAGGAAAAGACCACTTTCACATGCCCCTTCGGTACCTACGCATTCAAGCGCATGCTATTCGGGCTATGTAATGCCCCAGGCACATTTCAGCGGTGCATGATTGCCGTATTTGCCGAAATGGTTGGTGATTTCCTGGAAGTCTTCATGGATGACTTCTCGGTTCATGGTGATTCTTTTGATACATGTTTAGCACACTTGAACCGAGTCCTTCAGAGATGCAGGGAGGTTAATTTGGTACTCTCCTGGGAGAAAAGTCATTTTATGGTGACTGAGGGTATCGTGTTGGGGCATGTCATCTCCAAAAAGGGAATGGAGGTCGACCCTGCCAAGGTAGATGTGATCAAGAAACTTGAGCCACCAACCAACGTCAAGTCAGTGAGGTCTTTCTTAGGGCATGTTGGATTCTATCGAAGATTCATACCTGATTTTTCAAAGATCGCCCGCCCACTGACTGAGCTCTTAGGCAAAGACACCGAGTTTATTGTAAATCACAAGTGTCTAGAGGCCTTCGAGCTTCTGAAAAAGAAAATTTGTGAATCGCCGATATTACAAGCGCCCGACTGGTCTCTTCCCTTCGAGATCATGACTAATGCATCGGATTTCGCTGTCGAAGCGGTGCTTGGACAAAGAAGAGATGGAATTCCTTATGCGATTCACTACGCGAGCAAAGTGTTGGATCCTGCACAGAGAAATTATACAGTGACTGAAAAAGAGATGCTCGCGGTTGTTTGGGCCCTTGAAAAATTCAGATGATACATATTGGGCTCCAAGGTAACTATTTTCACAAATCACGCGGCCATCAGATATCTCATGGATAAGAAAGATGCCAAGGCACGACTCTTGAGCCGAATCTTGCTAATCCAGGAATTTAATTTGGAGATAAAGGATAAACTTGGAATAAAGAATGTTGTTGCTGATCACCTTTCCCGAATAGAGCAAAACGATAATCCTGATACTGGACCAATCAAGGAGACTTTTCCAGACGAATCAGTTTGTATCATTGATTCAACCCCATAATATTCCGACATAGTGAACTATCTTGTCTCCAAGAAGGTTCCCTTTGGTTGGACCAAGAAAATGATTGATCGATTAAAGACAGATTCGAGAAAATACCATTGGGACGATCCTTTCCTTTTCTATGAAGGACCGGATTGTGTCTGGCGAAGATGTATTCCTCAAGAGGAATATCAGAGTGTCCTCACACATTGTCATTCTCTCGAGGCTGGAGGACACCATTCGGGAAAGAGAACCGCACACAAGATACTCCAATGTGGATTTTACTGGCGAACCTTATTTCAGGATGCGAATGAATTTGTACGGTCATGCCCAATTTGTCAAAGAATGGGAGGGACTGTCGGTCATAGAGATGAAATGCCCATGCAACCAATGATTTTCTGTGATGTTTTTGATGCATGGGGGATTGATTTTATGGGTCCTTTTCCCAATAACAATGGATTTGAGTACATCTTGTTAGCGGTTGATTATTTGTCAAGATGGGTAGAGGCTATTCCAACCCGAACAGCAGATAGCAAAACAGTTTGTAAATTCATCAAGGATAATATCATTGCAAGATTCGGGATACCAAAAGTTTTGATTTCTGATGGAGGTAGCCACTTTGTGAACAAGGAGATGAGATCTTTGGCTAAGGAGTACAAATTCGAGCATAGAATAGCCAACCCATATCATCCACAATCTAATGGCATGGCAGAAGTTTCTAATAGAGAGGTGAAGGGTATTCTTCAGAAGTTGGTACGTCTAGATAGGAAGAATTGGTCTAAGTTGTTGGACCAAGTTCTATGGGCCTATAGGACAGCCTATAAGACCCCACTCGGAACTTCACCTTTTAGGATGATCTATGACAAGCCATGCCATCTACCTGCAGAATTGATCCACAAATCTGAATGGGCAATCAAAAAGTTGAATTGGAGTTGTCACCTTGGGAAATTGTGTTGAGACCTAAATCTGAATGAGCTAATTGAAATTCAAAATCGGGCATATGACAACAGTGTGATTTATAAGGACAAGGTCAAGAGATGGCATGATAGACACATTCGAGACAAGACCTTTGTCCCTGGGCAGAAAGCTTTGTTGTTTAATGCTCGGTTAAAGATTTTTCATGGGAAACTAAAATCAAAATGGTCGGGTCCTTACATTGCCATTGATGTGCATACCAATGGAAGTGTAGATATTGCCGAACTCAAAGAGGATGCACAACCTTTCTCAGTAAATGGACAGTTGCTAAAGCCATATATTGAATCACCCAGAGAGTAGACAGTTCAAGTTGAGGCCATCTATTTCACGCAGAATGAGGACAGCGAAGACCCATCAGATCAAACCCACCCTCCCTCCCAACCACATCGGCCCCCTTGTACAGCTTCTTCCTCTACTTAGGCCAAGGCCTAAGTATAGGGGGGGACCGATACCATCTGTATATATCATTTCTCTCATCATACTCGTTCTTCCGATCACTCCGTTTCCACCCTTCTTCCATACTTAGGCTGTCTAAAGCCTAAGTATAGGGGGAACCGACATCCATCTGTATATATCCTCCTCATTCACATATCATGACCGCCTCTTTTCCGCTCTTCTTCTTCTTAACCCGTTGTATATAAATTTTTAAACTCTCTAACGCTTAGCACGATCTATGTCTTCATTACGCTTTTTGTGCTCTGAGGACACAACACTCGCTAAGTATAGGGGGGGTCTATGTATATACTTTGTATATATTTTATCCATATCTCGTACTTTCGCGTAAGTCTATATGTATTTACGGGGTGGGTACTAACTTGAATAATAATAATAATGATGATGATGACTTCTGCTACTAACACTAACTCTGTCCAAAATCTTTGAAAAAAAATGGCTTCTTATTTT
Organism: Ottelia alismoides; assembly: GCA_037367405.1. Classification (NCBI taxonomy): domain Eukaryota; kingdom Viridiplantae; phylum Streptophyta; class Magnoliopsida; order Alismatales; family Hydrocharitaceae; genus Ottelia; species Ottelia alismoides. The sequence goes on along the minus strand of JAZKJV010007425.1, from coordinate 120,438 downwards.
TATTTTTTCATAAAAAATCAATCAAAAATCACAAAAAAATTGTGTCTGCATTTTACACACCTGCACTTCATCCATCATCACATGCATTTGCATTTGTGAAAAGTCATTGGGTTCTGAACCAAGTTGTAAGCCGAAACCGAGAGTGGTCTGGACTTGATCTTAATCCACCTAATTTTCAGAGGAACTTAACCAAGAAATAGGATTTTAAGAGCTTCAGGTCTTTGACTTAATTCTTTGAGTTCCACATGACAATGTGCAGCGTTTGACTCTTAGTGTCTAACCTGGTCTCTTTGTTCTGGGTACAACTCCGGAATAGGGAATAAATTCGTACTCTCGCACTATGCACTTAGCTCAACTCGGACGGGACGTTGGAAGACTGTGTGAGTCTCTTTTCTGGTAGCGTGGAAATCTAAAGACCGAAGTACGGGTTGAAATAAAGCTTCGGAAAAGGTATGGACGGCTAGGCACAATTTTTTCTAAGACCCCAAAAAATGTACGGAATAAAAAGATTCTATATCCGTAGGGGAACAACAAGATCCAAGCAGAACCACCAAAAATTCCAAATACAGAGAAGAAGTCTACCAAATAAATATCTGACCAAAAAGGTCCAAGCTTCAAGAAACTTGCAGATCTTTGTGAAGATTCGGCTACACTGGCCATCTTCACAAGGAGAGGTGACTACACTGGCCACCTGTTAGCAATGTGAGCCCCGGGCGAACCATTTCTACAATAAATGTTATTGTAATGAATAAATTATCAATGAAAATTATTGATTATTTTTCACTCCCCTTTCTGAGATTAATGAATGAATGCACTATAGGGTCCCTCTGTACAATAAGGGTTATGTACCATGGCCAACTTGATGATCATACAGCTGTTGATTCATTGGATGGATCATAGAGGCTGATGCTTGGATGAATATCTAAGGAGTTAGATAGAGGACTCATCAAGCATCATCAAATGATCATTAAAGTGATGATCTCCAGTCTGAGTGGGAGATGGCAATCCTATCTCATATGACTGATATCTGACTGACCTCTTGATGCAGGTCCTCTACATGGGAATAATGATTCAGAGGTGTCAGGTTAGTTAAGTCAATGGGTTGACTTGACGAGATCGAGATAACCAAAGACCTACGTTGAATACTGTCACAACATAGGCATGCATCCTCTGACTAGAGACAGATGTATTGCTATATGTCTGAGTATGTACATTTGGCAGACCAATAGGTTGATGACCTAATCAAGGTCTATATACCGGCGAGCTGGTGTGCATGTAAGGACATATGAGTAATACGATCTCTCAAAGGGATCATACAGGTTCACCTGTGAACCTGGAGACATGAGCTCACTCATGAGGTATTGGGACTGAACAAATTCCATACATGGTCGTCGTGCTTTGGAAGCATGACATGAATTTGAAGGTAAGATATATGCTTTGTGAAAGCATATGATCTATACCAAATCCCGATAACCAAGATTGAGAAACTTAATGATCTAACCCTGAAGATGACAGTGTAAAAGTGATCTTTATCTTCAGGATGATCATGAGTCTTCCAGTATGTAGGATGTGCAGGTATTAGGAATACCTGAAGGGTGATTTGATCATATACGATTGTATAACCATGACGCTTCCATTCCGAGGGAGTGATGAAACAGGTTTGGATTTTAGTGACTCCTCTCATTAGAGAAGTGACCTAATCTTAGTCCATGAACTGGACATTGATCTAAATAAGATTCAGATGCAATGAGAAGATTAAGTCTACGGTCTTGATTTGATCAAGCATCAGTGGGAGGTCCATAGGATCTGGAGTTGAGATATGATCTCAACATCCAAGTCACTATACGTGGAACAATACAATCGCCCTGTCCTTATCTCCAAGTATCTGAGGAGAAATAGCATTGTTCTTAAATGGTTTAAGAACAATTCCATAAGATCTAAGCAAAGAGAATTTGATAATTAAAAGTGTTTTAATTATCATGATGTATGAGAAATTATCCAATATTATTAAATGTGATTTAATTAGTTTGGATAAGAATAATGTGGATAGAGATATCCAATTATTCATGATATATTATAAATGTGATTTATAATGTATTAGAGAGAGTTAATTATAATTTATATGTGTTGATTAATTATGATGTGTATTGGATACACATTGTGTAATTAATTAACAATATGAATTACATGCTGTTTTGGGTTGTGAATATGATTCACAATTTTTCCATGGCAAGATTGCAATATTCTCAAAGATAATTGTGAATTATTTTTGAGAAATAAATCCCAAATAAATTTGTTGCAAATAAATAAGAGAGATTACATGGAGATATGCAATCTCATGGATTTCCATGAGATTGCAATCTCCATGCAATCCATGGACGGCACACCACTCCTAATTGGAGTGGGTGTGCGCCTACATGGAAGGCACATGGAGATGAAATCTCCATGTGTCTTCTCTCCTTATTTGTTGGGATGATTTAGGAATGAATTATATTTGATTTTATCAAATATATTTTGACCTAAATTTGTTGCTTTTGACAACAACAATCTTAGCCATTGGATGAACATAAATCAATCTCATCCATTGATTCTATGTGTCCCATGGATTGAGATCCATGGATCCCAAAACCCTATAAATAGAGAGGCATACTTGGCTCTCTCTTGACACATGCTATTGTAGCACAAACTCTCTCTCTCTTTCTCATATACACGACAGCCCTTCTCTCCCTCTCTTCTTGGTGGCCGTCCACCTTGGTGGAGAGAAACGTCGACGCCCGCGCCATCGTGCTGCCGCTTCGACTCTCTGCGGTTCTTTGTCTTCTTGGAGTGCTTCACTCACGAAGGAGACGCTTGATCTCGTGCGACGAGATCAGGAGCAACCGCGCTTGGATCATCTTGGATTGCGAGGACACCGCGACTCATCTCCGCGCTCGCAAGCCGTTACTCCGACGATCGGACTTGAGACAGGAGGTCTCTTTTTGTAGAGACTCGATAAACCACGCTTCAAGAGGTATTGCATTATACTTGCTGTGGTTATAGATGAAACGATTTGAGAATGGTTCTCGGATCATGTGGTTTCATCGGTTTAAAAATTTTTAAAATTCCGCTGCTCCGAACAACTAGTACGACTAGTCGTTCTTCGTCGTATCCGATACGACGATCACGCTTCCGTGATGCGCTTGAGGATTTCTCCATATCCCTCAAGTGGTATCAGATCCTTAGGTCGATGGTTTCGAATATGATTCGAAAAACCGAGGACGACTTGGGTTCGTTTAGGTCGCGAAAGTTTTCATCGCACTTGATTTCGCAGATCTGTTTAGTAAATAAATTCGGCACTGTTTAAATTGTTTAAACACGAATTTAATACTTGATTTTTGTTCCCCATTAAATAAGGAAACCATAGCAACTGAGTTTGCGTAAATCGGATTTCGTATGCTCTAGTTATGGTTGTTTTAATGGACATGTATGCACTGTTGCGGGAACAATAGATTTTAACATGATTAAAGAGTTAATTACTGTTATCATCTGCCTCGAAATGCGTGCAAATCCACTTAGGTTCTATTGTAAATCAAGTTAGCAATCTATGAAAATTGAGTTTGCTTAATTTGGATTTAAATTGATTGAGATATGCCAATTTTAGTGAATAGGGGTCTATACTGAAATTGCATTCCTAATCTAGCACCAAGTGATTGTCAATTAGAGAAATTAAATTGTTAATTTCGTGAAATAATCTTGAATAATATTTGTGAAATATTGAGACATGATTATTTGCCTAATTGACATGGCCCCAACCAATTAATTGATTAAGATGTGATCTAAATCATAAATTGGAAACAACAATCTTCAAACTTGATGCTTGAATAGGATTTGGGAATTTGTCTAGCAAATTTCCTTATAATCAAAAATGTTTTGATTATTACTATATGGTACAATTTCGGTTGAAAAACCGATGATAATCTCAAGTACAAATTAATCAATTTGGCATTATCCTTTCCCGAGGCGGATATGGTGCCTAGTCGGAGAGCATTGGGGTTGCGGGTTGCAACGTATGTGGTCCGTCCCACTCTCGTCGGTACTGGCCATGACAGCGGGTAGGGCCGGGATAATGTCCGATGGATTAAGATGTATTTTTTCCTAATTATTAAAATTCGAATTAATACGTATTTTGAGATATTACCATATATGTATTCAAGTAAAATAATCAAGTTTGATTGATTGAATTGGATTGATAATTAATTTAATATGATTAAATTGATTATGTCCAATTGAAATACTCTAATATGATTAGAGTTATAAATTCCCTTGGAAGAATTAATTATGTGAATGTGATTCACGATAATTAATTAAAATTTGAATATGAAGATGGAGGATCACATAAGTGACATCCATGGTCTCCCGTCAAGGCGAAGAGTTTCGTCGCCAGGGATTGCATATGGGAGACGCCTGTCCGAAGTGACAGCTCCCGTGTGCAAACGCATCTGGATCGGGCTCTTTGCTTCTCGAAAGAGTAAGGCCGTATGCGTAGTGACCCCAATATCGGATCCTCATATTATTGGGGCGATATTGGATTGCGCATAGCGAGTACTATTCCTGTTGACGATTGGTTCAATTAAAAACGGGTCAACATCGCCTTAGGGGTGGTGGGCTCGGGTGTTAAAGACCGAATTGGGAAATTGCAAGTTGGACTTGCAAATTGGAATGAGTTCCTGCTTTTCTTTATTGGAGTCACAGATTCTCATATTATTGGGATGTGACAATGATAAAGAGGAGATCCCAATTCTTGCTAGAGCTATAGCGGTAAGTATATCTCTTACTTTGAAAGAGATTAAGGGAATGAACTTTCAAAGTCGACAATGCAAGAATAATTTGATTTAAAATACCTTAATCAAATATCATAAATTTGAATATATATTTCTATATTCTAATATAGTGCATTCTTAATTTCAGAAAATGAAGTCTTTGAACCCACTTAGTAGGCTTCTTGAGGTCAACCAATTGACCGGCCCAAATTACTCGGATTGGATCCGAAATTTGGAGCTTGTTCTCTCTGCTGAGCGCATTAGTTATGTGCTATCCGAGGACAAGCTTGAGAACCCTAAGTCCAAGGAAGAAAAAGCATTTAATGACAAGTATGATGAAGATCATGTCTTGGCTAGGTGCTATATCCTAGGTTCTCTCTCCAATGTTCTGCAGAAGCAACATGTGGAGATGAATACCTGTCAGGATATAATGCAGAATCTTAAGGATATGTTTGGTGACATTAACCGCACTCAGCGGTACAATGTTATGAAATACCTCATTCGCTGTAGAATGCAGGAAGGGACTTCGGTCCGTGAACATGTACTCAAAATGTTTGGGTACTTGTCGGAGCTGGAGACTCTTGGGGCAACGATAGATGCAGACATGCAAGCTGACTTCATTCTGCTGTCTTTGCCCAAGTCTTTTAATAACTTTGTAGTGTCATTCCACATGAACAAGTTGGAATTGACAAGTGCTGCTCTCCTTGCCGCATTAAAGTCCGTAGAGGACGTAATGAAGAAGGATGGTCCCAGTGGCAGTGCAATGGTTGCACAGGTCAAAGGGAAGCGCGGTCGGAAGCATGGTTCTCGGAAGGGCCCGGCCCAGAAGAGAAAGAAGAAGGGACAAAGTGTTGCCTCTTCTTCCAATGCATCCACTCTCATGGCGTCGAAGAAAACCGACGTCTGTCATCACTGCAAGAAGCCGGGGCACTGGAAGCGTAACTGCCCAGATTACCTGAAGTCCTCAGACAAAGGTAAAGCCCCAGCTGGTATGAAATCTACTTTCATCATTGAAACTAGCTTTCTCGTCGGACGAGAAGGAAGTTGGGTTGTAGATTCTGGTGCTTTTGTTCATGTATGCAATTTGTTGCATTTGTTTCAGGAAACTAGGAATCTTGAGGAAGGGGAGATAGTCATCCAGATGGGATCTGATGCAAGTGTTGCAACAGTAGCCGTCGGGACTTGTAGACTATCATTATCTAGTGGAAGAGTCCTTATACTTAAAGAATGTCTTTATGTACCCGAAGTCAGAAGGAACTTGATATCTGTATCTAAGCTTGTTAGAAGCGGATATACTTTCCTTTTCTGTAATAAATTAGTCATAAGTCGTTATGATAAATATATTGCGGATGGTATTTTGACTTCTGGTGGACTCTATGAATTGTGCATTGATAAATGTATTATGAATGTGACAACCACTAATAAAAACCCTAAAAGATCCAGAGAGGATAAAAATATCTCAAATGAGATATGGCATCAAAGGCTTGGTCATTTGTCTGTTGATAGGATCAATAGATTGATAAAGGATGGACCTCTAGATTTTCTACAGGTTCAACCTCTGCCCACTTGCAAACATTGCATACATGGCAAAATGACTAGGACGCCTTTCCGTAACAAGGTTACAAGATGCGAAGGTATTATTGACCTAATACATACCGATGTATGTGGTCCCTTCAGTACCGCGACTCGAAATGGATACCGATATTATTTGACGTTTATCGATGACCATTCGCGATACGGGTTTATCTTCCTACTACGTCATAAGTCTGAAACCTTTGAAAAGTTCAAAGAATTCAAGGCTTTGGTTGAGAACCAAACCGATAGGAAGATTAAACGGATTCGATCTGATCGAGGTGGCGAGTACCTATCAGATGAATTCAAGGAATACCTTAAGGAGAATGGAATTGTTTCCAATCTCACTCCTCCTGGAACTCCCCAACTAAATGGTGTTGCTGAAAGACGCAACAGGACCATCATGGACATGGTCCGATCAATGATGAATAAAGCAAATTTACCTCTTAGTTTCTGGGGATATGCAGTAGAGACTGCAATATATATCCTGAATAAGATTCCTAGCAAATCCGTGCCTAAGACTCCTCATGAGCTATGGTATGGAACCAAACCTAGTGTTAATCACTTGAGGGTTTGGGGTTGCTTGGTCTATGCGAAGAACGTGGACGCAAGTAAGCTAGAATCTCGCTCTCGTGAGTGCTACTTCATTGGGTATGTTAAAGATGGTATTGGATACCAACTTTATGACCCTGAGACCCAAAAGGTTTTTGTTTCTAGAGATGTGAAGTTTCTGGAGAATGATTTCCTTAAAGGTCAAGACAATAATGAAGTAGAGGAATTCTTTGAATCCCCTGAGGATTCTGAACTTCCTAGACCAGAAACAGAAGAGATAAATAAAGATGAAACACCCATACCTCTTCGAAGAAGTTCGAGGGTGGTTGCACCACCTGAAAGGTATGGATTCCATGTGTCAGGTGAAACTGACATTGATCCTACTTCATTTGATGAAGCACTCGCGGATCAAGACATGGATAGATGGATGCTAGCAATGAAGTCAGAAATTGACTCCATGCATAAGAATGGTGTATGGACCCTAGAGGATCCACCTAAAGGGGTAAAACCCATTGGGTGTAAATGGATCTTCAAGAGAAAAAGGGGACCTGATGGGAAAGTAGAGACTTTCAAGGCACGGCTCGTAGCCAAGGGCTACACACAGAGAGAAGGCATCGATTATGATGAGACATTCTCTCCTGTGACTATGCTTAAATCCATCCGGACATTGCTAGCTATAGCTGCATATCTTGACTACGACATCTGGCAGATGGACGTCAAGACGGCTTTCCTCAATGGATACCTCGAGGAGGATATCTACATGGAGCAGCCCCAGGGCTTCATGACTGAGGATGGTAAAGTATGCAAGCTGAAGAAATCCATCTATGGGCTCAAGCAAGCTTCTCGTAGTTGGAACATCAGATTTGACGAAACCATAAAGAGTTATGATTTTGTGCAGAATCCTGATGAACCTTGTGTATACAAGAAGCTTGGTGGGAGCGCCGTTGTGTTCATCGTGCTTTATGTAGATGACATCCTTATCATTGGGAATGATACAGGGATGATGACCAGTGTAAAGATTTGGCTATCCCATACCTTTGAGATGAAAGATCTTGGAGAAGCCTCTTATATCTTAGGCCTGAAGTTGTTCAGAAACCGAGAAAAGAGGATTTTGGGATTGTCACAACATGGATACATTAAGAAGATTCTTGAACGATTCCGTATGGATAGTTCAAAGAAAGGATTCCTACCCTTAAGACATGGTATCCACCTGTCTAAAGGAATGGTCCTCAAACTGTTGAGGAAAAGAAGGCCATGGCTGGATGTCCTTATGCATCAGCCGTAGGAAGCTTAATGTATGCCATGATGTGCACTAGGCCAGATATCTGCCATGCAGTGGGAGTGGTAAGTCGTTACCAATCCTGCTATGGAGAACAACACTGGAATGCAGTAAAGAACATATTCAAATATCTAAGACGGACGCAAGATTACATCTTGGTCTATGGGGATGGTGATCTCCAAGTCTTGGGATATACAGATTCTGACTTCCAATCGGATGTAGATGATCGAAAGTCGACATCGGGGTTCGTGTTCTTGTTGAATGGTGGTGCTGTGAGCTGGAGAAGCAAGAAGCAGGACACTACTGCAGATTCAACAACGGAAGCCGAATACATTGCTGCATCGGATGCTGCGAAGGAGGCGGTGTGGTTGCGCAAGTTCGTGCTGGAGCTTGGCGTGGTTTCCTCTGATACTCCCATCCCGTTACTCTGCGATAACACGGGAGCCATTGCCCAGGCAAAGGAACCCAGATGGCATCAAAAGAGCAAGCACGTGGAAAGGAAATACCACATCATTCGGGAGATACAAAAGCGTGGTGACATCATCATCACCAAGGTGGCCTCTGCCGACAACGTTGCTGATCCTCTTACCAAACCTCTGACACAGAAGGTTTTCGACCAGCATGTAATGAGCATGGGTTTAAAGATTGTACCTGAATGGTTCTGAGGGCTAGTGGGAGATTGTTAGCAATGTGAGCCCCGGGCGAACCATTTCTACAATAAATGTTATTGTAATGAATAAATTATCAATGAAAATTATTGATTATTTTTCACTCCCCTTTCTGAAATTAATGAATGAATGCACTATAGGGTCCCTCTGTACAATAAGGGTTATGTACCATGGCCAACTTGATGATCATACAGCTGTTGATTCATTGGATGGATCATAGAGGCTGATGCTTGGATGAATATCTAAGGAGTTAGATAGAGGACTCATCAAGCATCATCAAATGATCATTAAAGTGATGATCTCCAGTCTGAGTGGGAGATGGCAATCCTATCTCATATGACTGATATCTGACTGACCTCTTGATGCAGGTCCTCTGCATGGGAATAATGATTCAGAGGTGTCAGGTTAGTTAAGTCAATGGGTTGACTTGACGAGATCGAGATAACCAAAGACCTACGTTGAATACTGTCACAACATAAGCATGCATCCTCTGACTAGAGACAGATGTATTGCTATATGTCTGAGTATGTACATTTGGCAGACCAATAGGTTGATGACCTAATCAAGGTCTATATACCGGCGAGCTGGTGTGCATGTAAGGACATATGAGTAATACGATCTCTCAAAGGGATCATACAGGTTCACCTGTGAACCGGGAGACATGAGCTCACTCATGAGGTATTGGGACTGAACAAATTCCATGCATGGTCGTCGTGCTTTGGAAGCATGACATGAATTTGAAGGTAAGATATATGCTTTGTGAAAGCATATGATCTATACCAAATCCTGATAACCAAGATTGAGAAACTTAATGATCTAACCCTGAAGATGACAGTGTAAAAGTGATCTTTATCTTCAGGATAATCATGAGTCTTCCAGTATGTAGGATGTGCAGGTATTAGAAATACCTGAAGGGTGATTTGATCATATACGATTGTATAACCATGACGCTTCCATTCCGAGGGAGTGATGAAACAGGTTTGGATTTTAGTGACTCCTCTCATTAGAGAAGTGACCTAATCTTAGTCCATGAACTGGACATTGATCTGAATAAGATTCAGATGCAATGAGAAGATTAAGTCTACGGTCTTGATTTGATCAAGCATCAGTGGGAGGTCCATAGGATCTGGAGTTGAGATATGATCTCAACATCCAAGTCACTATACGTGGAACAATACAATCGCCCTGTCCTTATCTCCAAGTATCTGAGGAGAAATAGCATTGTTCTTAAATGGTTTAAGAACAATTCCATAAGATCTAAGCAAAGAGAATTTGATAATTAAAAGTGTTTTAATTATCATGATGTATGAGAAATTATCCAATATGATTAAATGTGATTTAATTAGTTTGGATAAGAATAATGTGGATAGAGATATCCAATTATTCATGATATATTATAAATGTGATTTATAATGTATTAGAGAGAGTTAATTATAATTTATATGTGTTGATTAATTATGATGTGTATTGGATACACATTGTGTAATTAATTAACAATATGAATTACATGTTGTTTTGGGTTGTGAATATGATTCACAATTTTTCCATGGCAAGATTGCAATATTCTCAAAGATAATTGTGAATTATTTTTGAGAAATAAATCCCAAATAAATTTGTTGCAAATAAATAAGAGAGATTACATGGAGATATGCAATCTCATGGATTTCCATGAGATTGCAATCTCCATGCAATCCATGGACGGCACACCACTCCTAATTGGAGTGGGTGTGCGCCTACATGGAAGGCACATGGAGATGAAATCTCCATGTGTCTTCTCTCCTTATTTGTTGGGATGATTTAGGAATGAATTATATTTGATTTTATCAAATATATTTTGACCTAAATTTGTTGCTTTTGACAACAACAATCTTAGCCATTGGATGAACATAAATCAATCTCATACATTGATTCTATGTGTACCATGGATTGAGATCCATGGATCCCAAAACCCTATAAATAGAGAGGCATACTTGGCTCTCTCTTGACACATGCTATTGTAGCACAAACTCTCTCTCTCTTTCTCATATACACGACAACCCTTCTCTCCCTCTCTTCTTGGTGGCCGTCCACCTTGGTGGAGAGAAACGTCGACGCCCGCGCCATCGTGCTGCCGCTTCGACTCTCTGCGGTTCTTTGTCTTCTTGGAGTGCTTCACTCACGAAGGAGACGCTTGATCTCGTGCGACGAGATCAGGAGCAACCGCGCTTGGATCATCTTGGATTGCGAGGACACCGCGACTCATCTCCGCGCTCGCAAGCCGTTACTCCGACGATCGGACTTGAGACAGGAGGTCTCTTTTCGTAGAGACTCGATCAACCACGCTTCAAGAGGTATTGCATTATACTTGCTGTGGTTATAGATGAAACAATTTGAGAATGGTTCTCGGATCATGTGGTTTCATCGGTTTAAAAATTTTTAAAATTCCGCTGCTCCGAACAACTAGTACGACTAGTCGTTATTCGTCGTATCCGATACGACGATCACACTTCCGTGATGCGCTTGAGGATTTCTCCATATCCCTCACCACCCCCTCCAGTTCTTCTCTCTTTCTTCTAACTTCTCCCCCATTTCGATTGTGAACACAGCACGACAGACCTTAGAAGGAAATACCTGACTCCCTGAGGACGAGTTACTGGAGAGGAGAGGAGCATGGTAGTCCGACATTCTGGATGGGAAGAGCTAAAACCCTTCACACACGAGTCGGTTATTCAATGTTCATAGGGCATACTTTGGGAAGAGGATTGATCTAAGATGACTTCTGAGCCAAAACTGTGACAATGATGTGTAGAACTTGAGGGCTGTTGATTTTAAAATTCTAAGTCTCACAGAAGTTCCGACACGCTATTAATCCAAAGGTCAAGTTTAGTTTCATTTTCACCTTCAGCTCATGGTCTTGGTATGGAACCCAATCTCATTTCACTTCATGGCATTTCTTTTTGATGTTCAGGGACGAGCATGGTTTAAGTATAGGGGGATGATGAATCTCGGATTCATCACTCTAAATCTCATTTATTAAGCTCAATTCCCTCAAAATCAACAGCATATCTGTATCTATTCTGCATAATTAGCATTCATGCATGTTTTTATAAAAATGGCATTTTATCCATAATTTCTGCACAAAATAAGAAGCCAAAAATCCAAGCCAAAAATGATATGTAAATAGCCTAACTTCCCGTATTTTTAACTCCTTCATGCTAACTCCGAATGACACAAAACCATATCCACTGTGTGCACATCACTAACAAGAATAAATGAAAAATACAAAAAAATCACTAACCTAGTTAAGTGGACCAAAAACCTAAACCCTAGTTTCAGGATTTTCAGACTAAAAGCCACATATCTTCCCCATCCAGTGTCCGATTTGATCCTACTTACTTTTGATCTAATGCACATTCAATTACCTTCAAAACAAGACCAAGTTCAAGTAAATCAGAGCTCGTATGTGAAAGTTGGGTTTTGGACCTCTTTTGTATACTGTATATTTTAGCGGTTTTTGACCTATATTGTATGTATATATTTTCTTTATCAATAAAAATCCAAAAAAATTATAATTAGGTGTCTTTTATTTATCTGTGATTTTTCCATATTTTTTTCCGGATTTTTATCTTATTTAAAAATGACAAAAAATTAGAAAACCCAAAAAATCTAGGTATTCTATGAACATGGGATACCCCAAAAATTCACTCTGCGCATTTGACCGATTTTGGCTTTGATGTCTTCATGAAAGTTGTAGATCTCGTCGAGACGAGCATTTTTCGTGAAGAAATTTTTTCGATCAGAGGTCATTTGTTATTCTTTTTGATTTGACAAAAGATTTTATTTTCGAATTTTCTGGAGCTGACACGTGGCAGCCCCAGAGGCTGCCACGTGTCATCGGTTTTTGGTCCCTTTAAATTTCGTTTAAAAAAAATTAAAACTGATGCACGTGCCCCCAGGCACGTACTCCGCACGTGTTGCGCGCCCCCTTTCACCCCCTCGCCACGTGGCCACAGCAGGGCCGTCCGATCTCGGCCGATCGGACGGCCCCTGCCCATCTTCTTCCCTGCGCCCTCTTTGACCGCCCTTCCCCAATTTTCGCAACAGCCAACGGTCCCCCTCCTCCATCGCCGTTGACCCTAACGACCCCCCGGTTCCTCCGATAGATCCACTACCCTCGCGTCACCATTATCCTCCCAACCACCTCCGGGGTCTCCTATTTAAGGGCATCGATGCCATCGACGCCAGCTATCCGCTGTTCACCCCGAGGACTTCGTCGGAAGTGACAGCTCGTACCCCTCCGTCGGCGTGATCCGAGGCCATCTCCCTCGTCGCAGCAACTTCTCAAGGTGCTGCTCTTGCTCCGGCCACTCGCCGTCGAGCCTCCTTCTTCGTCCATGTATCCTCTCTCTCTCTCTCTCTCGCTCTCCACCTCCGAGCTCTTCGCTCCGCACGGAGCTTTGCCTCAAACCTCCGCCTCGCGCCTCCATCGCCTGTCGCTCGCCGGCCCTTCCCCCTTCACCACATCAGCCTGCTCCTCACCAATAAGATGTCATCCTCCACCATAGCCGTATTTCTTCGCCAAGCTCCACCGCCCTTCGTCTTCACTGCCACCATCCAGGAGCATCGTCATCTCCGTTCATCGTCGAGCGCCCCTCCGTCCAGCTTCGCCACCGCCTGACCCGCCTCGACGTGCCGCCTCCGACCGACGTCATCGCCACCTCCTAGCTGGAGCCAGGAGTCGCCTTCATCGACCGCTCCAGGAGCCGCTCCGCCTCGACCAGAGGGCGGTCTGGCGCAGCTCCGCCAGGAGGGGCTGGGCCTCCCCCGTCCTTCAAGCCACGTCATCGACTCCGCCCCGACACCAGCGCTCCACCGGCCGGGTCCGACCTGAGACTCCCCACGTACGTGCGGGGCACGTGCGTCGGGGGAGGACGTCATCAGACGCCATCCAGGGGTCATGTGCTACGCACGTGACCACTTGGGTCATTTACAGACAAGCCCCCGGATTCCTCCATATCTTTGCACGAGTCCCCGCCTCCAAAGGCACGTGCATTGCATGTGACCCTCTGGAATATTTGCAGAAACTCCCCCCCTTGTTAAGGTAATTACGTTTACGTCCCCCATGCATTTGTCTTTATTTATTTCTTTATTGCATCTGTACTCCTGCATTTCTCCTTCATTTTAGACCTCTGTTTTCCATCATTTTATTTATTTAAGAATAGCACTGTATTCCTCATATAATTCTCTACATTTTGACATAATTTGGGTATTTTTGTGATTAATGATTAATTAATAATTATTTATTCTGTGAAAAATTGTAAAGTTTGCCCATCTTATGCTCTGAAATTCATAGTTGATTAACCGTTACTCTAAAAATTCCCCAAAAATCACATGCTGTAGAGATTATTTTGATTAACATTGTGCCCAAAAAGATTTGCATTTGCATGCATAAATTGCTCTGTAAAAATCATTTAGCACATTTCAGTATTTAATTTTTAATAGATATTCAACCCCACATCTCTGATAATTTTATATCTTGAAAATAAGTAGGTTTAATATTTATTATAATTAAATATTGAAAATCATTCTGGTTGCATCTAAAAATTCCAAAAAATTACAGTGCATTCATTACATCGTCATTTACATTTCGGCCAAGTTTCGTATTTTTTCGGACATTGTTTGATCGAAGTTTACATTTTAGTCCCTAAAATAGGTCGAATTTGCATCGTGCATCCCCTTATTGCATTGAAAATTTCAAAAAAAAAAGACTGCCTTGAAAACCAAACGCGAAATTGGATAGACATATCTCTAGGTTGTCTCTTTACCTCCTTGTGATCGACCTTGGGGCTTGCCCAAGTAAAATAAACATAAAAACCACTTGATTAAAATTGATTAAAAAATTGTGGTTATTTCTTGACTGTTTCCGATCGCCGCCTACAATGAATGACACATTCATTATTTTTCACATACAACAATAAAATCAACTTCTTAACTCGACGTTTCCGGACTCGTCAGTCCTAGGTGCTCAAAATCAGAGGGAGATAGCGAAAAAGCCATGCAAGTCGATTTAATGATGGAGATCTCACCATTGAACCTAATGATGCATGCTGAGTTAGAAGACTTACAGTGCATCCTAGCTCTCTCTATGTTGTGTGCAAAACAGAATTTTTAAATCTATCTACATGGCGGCGTGCAATCGACAAAATCGCCCTAAATAGTAGCTGCTATTAATCGTGAAGAACCATATGTTAGCTATTTAATGACTAACCCTAGAGTTTGGTCTTGGAGATATCTTGGTGCCCGCCACAACAGGTCCTGCGAACGTTGTATGACATCTCTCACGATGTGTGAGTTTGAATTTAAACAACTAACATTTATTAAATTTGACTAGATCCATACATAAGAGACTATATGAACAAACATTCTTATTAAGATGTGGACCTAGTTACCGAGTCAAACAACCTAAATCTAGGGGTTCCATGCACACAAAACAAAGTAAAATAAGGCGGAACACTCAAAACAACAGTAATCAAAGAAAAAGAAGGCGAGGAAACGCAGGAAACTATGACGAGGCCCCCAGGTGAACAGACACTTGGGCACTGGACCTCATTGTAAAGAGTAGATTCAAAGTTTATTACATGCCAAAATTGTCTCTCTCTCACCATAAATTGAAAATTTGGATTTTTTTATATGGCAATCCCTCTCCTTGCTCCCTTGGTGCTCTCTCTAGCTAGTCATAAAGAGAAGACCAACCTCCTCCAAGCTTGGCTGCATCAGCTTCCTAGAAAACCGTCCTTGCGTGGCGGTCCCTCGCATCAAAGTTGCAAAAATATGACATTAGCATTTATGATCAGATAACTAAATCAATAATTAATCATATAAATCAATGAGTATTTACAACGATGCTCAAAGAATTAATATGAAATATTTACAACATCAAGGGATATCAATTAGTAGCAAAAATGATTATCAAAGAATCAATGAATAATCAAAGGATGAATTTCCAATAATGAATCAATTAATGGCTATACAACAATGATTGGTAAAAAATGGCTATGATCATTGCTCCCCGGCAATGGCGCCATCTGGGTCCCTGATAAACGAGGTTAATATAGGGTCGTATTATCCACAAGGCGGATCAACAGTCGATGCGCTGACCACTCAATGAATCCTGATTAATCAACAATTGACCCACAATAAATATCAAGCAATGAATAACAAAAATGTGGAGTTAAAATTTATTATCACTCTACCATAAAATGCATAGCAAGCAAGCATGTAGAGGTCGAACCCCAGAGAGCAAAATGGTAACCTACGGTTATCTATGCACAACCAAGTCATTAATTTGTATAATTCTCTTTGCGGGTTTTTGATTTTATATCTATTTTTATTTTATTTTTGGTTTTTATGATTTTGTATTTTCTTTTTATATTTTATATTTTTCTAAATATTTTTCATTTAAATATAATATAAACACAAATATATGTATAGGTATATAGGTATATGTATATGTCTAATATATAGTATATATAGGTACTATATACATACAAATATGTATAACTACTCAAAATATAGTAAATAAGATATTTTTGTGATTTTTAGATTTTTCTAATTTTTGTTATTTTTCTGGAATTTTGCTAATTTTTATGTATTTTTAAAGTTAAAATTATCCCAAATATGAGATTAATAAATAATTTGAAGTTAATTTGGGTTTTAAAAATAATAAATGAGTCCCAAAAATACCCAAATTAATTTCAATATATACATATATATAATTATTAAACCCAAAAAAAACATATTTTTTGGTAATTTTTAGAAATTTTATATTTTTTTGTTGGATTTTGGAGCTTTATGATTTTTAATATTTTTCTATTTTTAGAGATTTTTAATTTCTGGACTCAAGAAATAACAAATTAGATAGACTATGTATAATTTTTTTGTAATTGTTCAAAACATTTTTTTATTTTTTTTGTATTTTTTATATGTAAACAGGGATTATTTAGGCTCCCTTTTAATTTCAATAAATAGACTAAATGCAAAAAAAGCAAAGTGAACACATGGCATGCAAGTATAATGCACGGGGCGTCTAATCCTATTTTTATGGATTTTGAGGAGCAAGTTAGCTATTTTTAATAAATAGATCAAAGTCACAAAAATACATGTCCTGAGAGGGGCGAGCTGTTTCGTCGAGCCCTCATCCAGTGAAGCTATTTGATCTGAAGATATTTGCAAATAAATAAAAGTACAGGGGGAAAAGTGAAAATATACAACATATATAAAGATTTAATGAGCTGGATCACAATTACAAAACTGCCAAGGCATTCCTGCAAATAACCCATCTCATGGGACAACACGTGATTTACACAGGCAGGGACCGACATGTAATTAAATGAAAGTTCAGGGACTTGCTTGCAATTTTTACAAAAAATATTTAACGTGAATTTCATTTTTTTAGACTTAAAAATAATTACAAAGAGCACAGGGCATACATGCAATTTTGCCACCTCACGTGGGACGACGCGTGAGGTGACGTGGAACGGACCTAAATGCAATTAAATTAATTATAGGGTCTTTGGTGCAAAATTTTCACTTATTTTATAACGTTACATTTTATTTACATGATTAAATAATAAACACAAAAATGACTGGGGAGAGATGTGTAAATTACCCCAAAGAAGCGCACTGATGGACGGCAGGATCTTCTTCACTTAACCACGTGGCGTGTCTGCAACGGTTGATGACGCTTGGGCAATCTGACGGTGACGACTAGATCTCGCGACTGAGATCTATGGTCAAGGGGCGGCTCGATTGGACAACTCTGATAAGAACTGGGACTCCCTTCTCGATCGTATGACGGAGGAAGGGGCTGGATGAGCAGGGAAGAACACTCGCATGGGTGAGTTTAATCCGGCGAGATCTCCTTGCTTCGATGGTATTCTCTTCTCCGAGGGGTCCCTATGGCTTCCTGGAAGGTGGATCTATCTGTTGGAGGTATCAGATTGGACATAGGTACGCTGGAGCGTCCCCACGAGGTTGGAGAAGGGGAAGCAATCCAGGTACCTCTGGCATCGCTTGTATTCACCTCCTGGCGTTGTATCGATCGCCTGACCAGCTCTGGAAGATCATATGGCTCGAGGTGGTTGACCTCGACCTAGGATGAAGCTGTTACGCATCGAAAATGGAATGGGCAGCGAAGCTCCAGCGAGGGGAGGTGGTGATCTTCGATTCGCAGAACTAGGAAGGTTCTGGTTGATCTGAGATGATGAGGAGATGGAGAACGCGAGAGGGAACAAGGTGAGGGTGAAAGAATGGTCGGATATCGGGTGATTCACGATGGGATCGTTCATCCGAGCGGAGCTCCGACGAACTATGAATTCGCTAACCTAAGTTATCCAACTAACCTAATCACTAAAATACTAACATAAATGAAATACAGGAATAAAAACCTAGATAAATATGCAAGAAAAACAACTCTTATACCTGGTGGAACACCAGGGAGCAGGGCTACACCGGAGTGCCGCCATGGGTGCAGCCCCACCTTCTTCAACCCGCTCAGACCTCCAGGAGCTTCTCCTTGTCACGAAGATGCGTTCTAGACCGAAGGCTAGGGTGGAAGAGGCTTAAAGGTTGATAAAATTTGGAAGAGGAGGCGGATCGTTTTATTTATACACATGTGTATTCACCCTTATTGACCGGGGTGAATCAAAGAATCGATTGTGTTTTTAGGTGATATATGGCGGTGGCATGGATATCTGATGATCCATGATCATGTTGTCTTCAGGAAGTGAGATCGATAGATGGACGAGATGCATGGGAAAATAGGGAGAAGATAGGAGAAAAGACAAATCAGACGTCCAAGAGCTTGGATGGGACAGTTGATCAGAGGTCAACGGTCCGAGCTCTGCCATTGGGCCATGTCAGATCACTAAACGAAAAAACAACAATTTTTATTCGAAAATAATTATTTAAAAATAGTAAATGATTTTATTAATTTTTTATATAAAATAAAAAATGTTTATTATTTTATGTAGTATTTAATTATGATTTTTATTTATTTTTGGTGTATTTTATTACAAGTTTATTTTTAATGGCTTATTTATAGGTATTCATCTGTATTTTGTACATTTTTATTTTTATTTTGTGTATTTTATTTTATTATTTTTATTTATATATTTATAACTTATTTTTGTGAGTATAAATACATTTTTATTGTATTTTTATGATGTTATTTGTATATCTAAATAAATAGGTAAATGTATTGCGTATGTATATTTATAGGTATTTTACTTGTATTTTATGCATACTATTTTAGTTTAATGTGTTTTATTGAGTTTTATTTTAGTTTTGTATTTTTAATCGTATCTATATAATATATAAAATATTAGAAAAATATAAAAGAATAAAGACTTAAAGAATATGTTTCCCCTTTTATTTATGTACAAGTAAAGGCATATGTATTTCAGCTATGTTTTCACATATATTTATTTTATTTTTCATTTTATTTTTCGGTTTTATTCTAATTTTAATATATAAATAATGTTTACAAAATTATAAAAATGTGAATGTGTAAGAATAATAAATAATTAATAAATTGAATATTTTAATCGGTATCATGTACGATAGGGGCCCAAAACCAAACTTCTATATAGTAACTCCAAAAAATATAAAACTACCACAATTAAATAGCTCATGAAAAGTTATATACAATTAGAGTGATTTTGATATGTTTTGAGTTTTTATTGAAAAGATATGGGTCTGTGAAGTTTGGTTTCTGGCTCTTTATTCTGTGTATAAAATGCACACTGTATATTATTTTTATGCAAACTTAGTTTTGTATTTTTAGTTACATTATTATCTACAACTTTCATATACAAAATTTCTTTATTTGATGAGTAAATAATAAATAATAAAATAGGTGTTAAAATTCATTATTAAGGAATAAATAAATTAGGTATTTATTGTCTTTTTGGCCCTTATCTCCCCGTATTTTATTCCTTATCTACAAATTCCATTCTGGACTTGGTCTCAAGGTTAGGGTCATAAAATATTTTCAATATTTTATTCTGTTTTCTTTTCTTCTCTTTATTCTATAATTTTGGCATTAAAAACCTTATTTTATATACAAATAATACACTAAATAATGAATGCTATTATGCACAAATTGATGCTATTTACATGCATTAGCTAGGGTTTTTAAGGCCAAAATGATAGAATGTGAAATGGAGACTGATCACTCCCCTATACTTGCCTTTGCTAGTCCCTAGCAAACACTTATTTAATAAATACAAAGAGAATAAAGAAGAAAAGAAAAAGAAAGAATGAATAAAAATATCTTTCAGTTATTAACTTGTCTTTACAAAATCAAAGTTTGGAGCTCAGGTTAGACCTTGGCGTGAGAATGTGTGTGGAACCTGGTCGGGAACCAAATTTAAAACACAACAGCCTTCGAGAGTCACAGAACTAGGTTCAAACCACCTCAATAGCCATGTAAGAACTAGCCTACACCATACGCAAACCCTTATAACTATGAAGCTGACTTGTACAGTGTTAGTGATAGTGGATCTCCCCAACTAAAATGATAAAGGAACCGACTTCTCCAGAATGACAACCCAATGATTCCCCAATCCAGCACTCTATCGTCGAGGAATGGGGTAGTCCCTTCTAAGTTCAAGTGGCATCCAATTCAAGAGGAGGAGGTGAAGAAAAGAATGGACGTAGCCAATGTAGCTACCTATCATGGGATGCATGACCAGTTTAGTCAAGTCATCCAGCTGCAGGCTCACATGGTATAATTTTGATGCTCAAGCTTGCTTATTTTCTATACAACATATATACATACTCCGCTAGGCATTTATTTTTATTTTCAAGCCTGCCCACTTTTTTGGAGTTTTTTTTTAAACACTATTTACAACGGCATTTACATAAGGACTTTTTCCTCTTGAGACAGAAGACTATCCCTCGTTTGAAGCTTTATTGCAACATATACTCTCCTCTCATTCGACTTCATTGTAACTGGATTAGGTTGGGGTGCACTTCCCTCCCTAGACGAAGATGAATGTTTCCACCCGTGTGCGTCTCAGACCAGCAAATCCAACCCCCTCACCACTCCAACTGAGTTGAGCCGAGTGAAAGGTGCAAGTGTCCAAGTTAGGTCACGGCCGACAAGAGTCATGCGTGTGTCTTGAAAAGTTCTAGTTAGTCAGTTGAGATGACTTGAACCCGGCCCTAAATCTCAAAGAATTAAGTCTGAATAGACCTGAAGTACCTTAAACCTAGTTCCCATATGGTTCCAGTGCAGTTAGGTGCAGTAAGGTCCAACCAAGCTCCAATCTTCGACTTTATTGGACTTGTTCAATCATTAAGATCGATCAAAAATAATATGAATGCTATGCAAATGCTATGTACAATTATGCAAAGAATAATGCAATTTTTCAAAGAAATTGAAAGCAAAGAGAAAATTTTTACACAAAGAATTTTGCAAACAAAAATAATTTTGGCACACAGTATAAAATAGGTACAACTATTTACACGGGCATGCCGCTTTATTTTACAAAACTTAAGAATTGTAAAAATTTTACGGGTTTTAACAAAGTGATTCATTTAGGTATATATACAATTGATAAAGAATTTTATGTATTATTTATGATTTTTTAATGGTGCTTTTATTCCTCAAATTTATTTGAAAATAAATTTGAAAACTATAGTACAAAAATAATTTTTGCAAATATTCACAAACATTTGAAAGCCATTTTGCAAAGTTTTTTTTCCAAATATTTACATTTTTCAAAATATTTTTATCAAACATTTTCAAAATCATTTGCAAATAGGTTTTCAAATCCTTTATTTCACACAAAGAAAAGAATTTTTGCAATCAAACATTTTTACAAAGGTTGAAAACATTTCACAAAAAGTTTTCCAAATAGTTTACACCATTTTTCAAATCATTTTGCAAAAATAGTTTTAACCTGATTCATTAATAAATAATTAAATAAATAAATATATATATAAAAGAATTTGAGGAATAGAAATGTTATTTGTGGATGAAATGTTTTTGATATATTTGAAAGTCGAAGATTTTTGTTAAGAAATTAAGTGCATTGCTTGATATGGGGATGTATTTTACATTTTCAAAAGTTTTGGTCCTTAGCAGATACATATGTACAATTTTTTTGGTGCGTGTGCTCCTCAAACTTATTTGAAAATCATTTTGCAACAGTTTTAAAAACTATAGTCCAACATAATTTTCACAAATAATTTTTACAAAAATTTACATGTACTTGAAAATCATTTTGTAAAGGTTTTTCAAACAGTATATATATATATATATATTTCAAGGTATTTTTTAAACCATTTTCCTAACCATTTGCAAATCGCTTTTCAGACATTTTTATTTCATGCAAAGAAAATAAATTTTTGCAAGCAAAAAGATTTTTACAAAGGTTGAATACTCTTTATAAAATATTTTCCAAATAGTTTTCAAAAGATTTTACAAAAGGATTTTCAAACTATTTTCAAACATTTTGCAAAAGTATTTTTGCCTGATTTATTAATCAGAATGTACAGAAAGAGTTTGAGGAGCTATGCGCATCTTTTTCTAGAATATTGTGATTAATTTCGCATTATTTTAGCCATAAGTATTATTTAAAATACAAAAGTACGAGTTATGGTTTAAAGTATATACATAGTATATACGACTCCCTATACTTAGCTGGAGTTATGTCCTCATAGATCAAAGAGAAACAGAGAAGACATAACTCGAACTGAATATAGAAAAGTCTAAAGAATGAAGTAATTATGAGATAATTAAATGAATAGGAAGTTGATCGTCCCCCTATACTTAGGATCAAATAATCCCAAGTATAGAAGACTGTACACAAGGCAGGGATGGTCAAGGGTGAGAATTAACAGATCGTACTGAGTTTGTCTCCTCCTATACTTAGGGTAAGATATTCCTAAGTATAAACAAGAAGAGGAGACAACGGAGAAGATCAAAAAATGAGAAGACTCTGGGTGCTCACCTCCCTATACTTTGGACAAAGCACATCTTAAGTATAGAAGACTGACAACAAGGGGCAGCACCTTTTTGGTAGAAAAAGAAAATATAAAATGAAAAGGTGAAAAGAAGAAAAGAACAAAATCAGAGGAAAAGTTTATGAGATTGTCTGAATCTTTTGATGCGACCAGTGTTGTGGATGTATCTTCAGAGCGCATAACCTGGATTGAATCAACAACAGCCAAGAAAGTATCAGGCTCAAGGTAAGGCTTTAGTAGTTGCCAGTTGACGAGGAATGGCTGTGCATAAGGAGACAGCTATGATATGGCAATACTTCCATTATCATGCACTTCACGAACTTGGGATGGTCCTTTCCATTTGCTTTTTAATTTTCCCGAGAATATCTTTAACTCTGCATCAAATAACCCCACTTTTTTCCCAACTTCGAAGGTCTTTCGTCTGATGTACCGGTCATGCCAGCATTTCACCTTCTCCTTGTACCTCAATGTGTTATCGTATGCATAGTCTCGGAAATCTAGGAGTATGTTCAGATCATCATTCCTTTTCTGATCACTTTTGTGTGAGTTCAAATCGCACATATTAATTGCCCATAAGGATTTGTGAATTAATTCCATGGGCATATGACATGTCTTCCCATATACGAGACGATAGGGAGACATGCCCAAGGGAGACTTGTAAGAGGTTCGATATGCCCACAGGACGGAGTCCAAGAGTTGGGACCAATTCTTTCTGTCCGGCCTCACAAGTTTCTGCAGGTTTGTCTTGATTTCCCTGTTCAATAATTCTGCCATGCCATTGGTATGGGGATGATAAGTAGATGTGACTTGATGGTCGATGTCGTACTCCTTCGTCAACTTCTTGACCTCTTTATTCACGAAGTGGCTACCCCCATCTGATATAAGAATCTTCGGAATCCCAAACTGCGAAATGATATTTCCTCTTCGGAATCGACATACGGTTCGGTTGTCGGCAGCTCGAGCTAGGATAGCTTCAACCCAACAACTCACATAATCGACGACAAGAAGAATGTGCTCATATCCCTTACTGTTGGGAAAAGGTCCCATGAAATCGATCCCCCATGCATTGAATACGTATGCCATCTGAATGATATTTAGGGACATTGAGTCTTTTGTGGTGAGGGTGCCTTTTAGTCTTTGACAGTCAGTGCATCGTTTGACAAAGGCTGCTACATCCTTGAATAGTGTGGGCCACCAGAAGCCACACTGAAGTACTTTTGTTGTTGTCCTGTCTCCAAAGTGGCGTCCACTAGATTCGAGCGAGTGATAATGCTCGAGGACACTATGATGCTCCTCCCGAGGAATGCACCTGCGCCAAATGCAATCTGCCCCTTCCCTAAATAAGAGGGGATCTTACCATTGGTAGAAATGGATGGACGACAAGAATTTATCCTTCTGATTTTTCGTCCAATATGATGGTACTACCCCCAAAACAAGGTAGTTGACAATATCAGCATACTGATGAATCCATATTTCATCATCTTTATTCTATCATTTTGGCATAAAAAACCCTAGCAAATGCCTGTAAATAGCCTTAAATAGAGCATCTTAACATTCATGCATGTGTATCCCATTAGTGTATAAAATACTGTAATTAAAGCCAAAATTATAGAATAAATAAAAGAAAAGAAAAAGAACAAAATATTGTAAATATTTTATGACCCAAAACCCCGAGACCTAGGCATCTTGATGAATAGGTCGACAAGGAATAAAGTAGGGGGAGATAAGGGCCAAATACAATACCTTTTTATCCATTCTTTATTCATTTTTGGGACCTATTTTTGGTTCCACTTTTTATACATCAAATAAAGAAATTTTGTACATGAAAGTTGTAGATGTTTTAATAAAGAAAAATACAAAATTGATTTCATTGAAAAATAATACACAGATAAAAAGTTATGGTATGAATAAAAATCCAGAATCCCAACTTCCCAGACCCGTATCTCACAACTGAAAACTCCAAATGCAGCAATTTCACCTTTAATTGTATATAGAATAAAATAAGCTATTTAATGGTGGTGGTTTCGCATTTGGCGAATCTACGGTTTGAAAGTAGAGTTTTGGACCCACATTGTATACCTGTACAACTTAAAATATTCAAGCTATTCTTTATTCATTATTTTTGAATTTTTATACTTTTATAGTTTTGTAATTATTACTTATAATAAGTATGCACATTAAAATCAAAATAAAAATGCAAGAAAAATTCAAAATAAAAATACTTGTATATATAAAACACAGGTATTTTACCTATATACATACCTATACATTACTTACTTATATTTTATTAAATATACAAAACATATCAGAAAAATAAAAAAAATATATTTGTGTATATAAAAGTATTTTATAATTTTAGAAAATAAGAAACAAAAATAATAAAATTAAAATTCACAGAATAAAAATAAAAGACTGAAATATATAAGCATTATACCTATAGAGGGCATAAAAGGAAACTTATAAAATTATACCTTCTAAAATAAATTAAAAATCATAAGAAAATACTACATAAAATAACAAATATTTTTTATTTAATAATCATAATTTAATTCGGCCTTTTTCTATTTTTAAATGAATTAATAAAGGTTTTAAGCGGGGTTTTTCCTGGTTGGTCCACGTGGACCAACCGGGCACAAACCCTAGTTGACTCTGGTCAACTAGGTGTCCTAGCCCTCTGCCAACCCTGTCAGCCTCGTTTTTGCTCCGCCTTGGCGGATTTTTCGAGACCTTGACTTTCATCTTTTGAGGATGATTTCTTCTGCAAATCTCTTCCTCGATCACCCACCTTTCCCGCCCCATGATTACATTAGGTCGAGGGCCAGCGATTGCTCCAATCTTCGTTGATCTTTGAGCCCCTGTCACCTTAGGTCAAACCAAATATATGGCGCCCTTCACTTTCCATTCGATTTTGAGTCCCTTCGGTCCACCCTTCCTTGCTCTTCTTGTGCTCCAAGCACTCCTGGAGGTGACAGCTCCCACGCTGTGCGTTCAGCCAGGGCAGAGGAAGTCAGAGGCGCCTCCACCACCTCCCGCAACTCCGGCGGTTGAGGTAACACTCCCTCCGGTCTACACTGTCGAGGAAGCCACTTCATCCATTTATTTTTCGTTCATTAGATTAGCCTTAGTCTTAGGAGCAAAACCCCTCAAGAAATTTTGAGATCCATCGTGTGAGTCGCCCAATCTCATCCCCTCGCCGGAGCGCAACTCCGGCCGAGCATCACCCCGTCGCGCCATGCCTCGATTCTGCCTTCCTAAGGTCCAGGCATTTCCCTGGACCTTCTAACCATTTTTTGCAGGTCAACGCGCTTTGACTAGATTCTGGAGGCATTTTTGGAGCCTCGCCGGAGCTAACGGGGCTCTGTAGCTCCGCCACCCTCCCGCGAGCCCCTCGGCCATCGCCGAGGCTTTCTGACGCCGCCAGCAGCAAGAGGAAACCTCCAGGAGTCTCCACGGCCATTTTGAAGCTCAACCGTCACCGGAGGTCAGAGATCTTGGGCGGAGAAGCTCGCCCTCGCCGGCGCTCTTCACTGTTCTTGGTCCCAGCCTCCGCACCGTTGGATCATGGAGAAGCCCCAGATTCCACACCGACCGTTGGATCGTGCAAAGCTCGCCACCGCCAGATCGTCTCCCAACGATCTAATCTTCGCCGTCCAATGCGAAGCGTCACCAGCCATTGGATCTGCGCCACGTGTTTAAGTGAAGACCATTAGCCGTTGGATCCGCTAGGCGGGGTATTTTGCTATTTTAACCCCGCGCATTTTGTATTTACTATTTGGTATTTAAACTTTCATCTGTAGTGTAAGAGTTTTTGTAAAAATTGCAAGTAGGCCCTTAGACTTTTCATATTCACACATAGGTCCTCCGCCACGTCACCTCACGTGACCTGTTCACGTGAGGTGTGGGCATTTTGCAAAGAGGCCCTCCGCCCTTTTGATATTTCGTTTTAGTACCAAAAATTTTAGTTTAAGTGTTAAACTTTTGTGAAAATTGCATCTAAACCCTCAGGTTATTTTGAAATTACTTTTCAGTCCCTCCCAGGCGCGTGCATGCCACGTGCCCTGGTGGGCTTTTTGCACTAATACCCCTGCGGGTTTGCTTATTTGTGTTTGGTCCATAAATTTGAATATTAAGAGTTAAATTTTTGTGGAAAATTGCATGTATGCCCCTGGATGTTTCGATATTTGCACTTATACCCCTGCTAGGCTGTGACATTTTTGTGTGCTTGCTTGATTTAATTAGGGTATCATTTTAATCCAAAAAATTCTCAAAAATTTAAGTTAAGCTCATGTGTGCTTGTTCTTTGACGCCATACTTTTAGTTTTTGATTTTATTGCATTTTCATATTTATTAAAAATCAAAAACGTGCATTTTTCATACTGTTTGCATTAGAAAATCCATAAAAATTATAAAAACGTTTTGAAAAATTCCAAAAAAATTATATTTTGTGTGTTTTGTCATCTACTAGTGTCAGTCCAAAAACCACTAAAAATTGCAAAAGAAAAATCTTAAAAATTAGAAAACCCTAAAAATCTTTATAAAAATCTAGAAAATCATAGAAAAATCACAAAAATACAAACTCAGTTGTTGTGTCTTCCTTGTTTCATTGTCTATATTTTAAAATTAATTTGAGGAGTTTTAGGTATTGTTTACTATTTTTCAACCTCATTTCAATTTCGGCCAGCAAGTATAGTCACTGTTTTCTTGTATTTTACCCATTTAAAATACCAAAAACATTTTGAAAAGCCCCCAAAAATCACGAAAACAGTAAAAAAAATATTTATAAAAACACCAAAAAGATTTTATTTCTGAAGTCTTGAGTATTTTTGCATATTTTTATAAATATTTCATCACCCCTTTTATTATCTTGTCTTTATATTCCATTATTGAAAAAGGAAAAAAATATATAAATTATAAAATTATAAAAATTAGAAAATTAAATCAAAGTACAAAATTAAAAAAATATAATAAAAATTTTTTAAAAGATTTAAAACCCACAAAAATATTTGCTTGCATAGTGTAGACAACACACCACTTTCACACACACACATCTGTTTGATCTACCCTGTTTGCTCCCTGTGTTCGAACTCTCTGCATACTTGCTTGTTATACATCTTTTGTGCAGAGTTAAAAATAAATTTTAACTCCACATTTATTTCTTATTTTTTGATCTATAGTGTGGGTTAATTGTTGATTAAATACAGTTTATTGTTGGTCACCGCAGCGACCTCGGTTGTCTCCGCCTTGTGTGAGACATACTATTTAGACCTTCGGTAAATTGTGTTTATCAAATGGCGCCGCTGCCGGGGAGCAACAACGAGTAGTTCATATTTTTGCTTGATTGTGTTTGTTGTCTTCATTATTGCTCGCTCTTTTTTCTCTCTTGATTTTTATCTATATTGTTGAGCTTTCTGACCACTCTTTTTCTTGTCTTCTTGCGAGGGACCGCGGAGCGAGGCGGATCGCCTAGGGGATCCGAAGCAGCCATGTGAAGCGGAGCCGGCTTTTCTTAAGCCAAGCCGACAGGAGAGAGCAGGAGGAGTGAGAGAGAGTAGTAGTTAGATGGCATTTTATTTTGTGAGAGAGAGTGACTATTAATTTGTAATAATACATGACTTAGACACTTAGACACTTCCGAGCCTAATTTCCGGGTGTTTGTTCACCTAGGGGCTCACCGTGGTTTTCATCGCATTTTTCGACAGTCATTTTCCGGTTTTGTTTTCATTTTTCATTTCTTTTGTGGATTGAGCCCTTAGTTCTAGGCCTTCTTGATCGACTAAATTAGGTCCAAACACACTAATAACCTTTGCATGCACCTATATATCGAATTTGGACTTAGTTTAATTAAACAGTTAGCTCATCTTCTTAGATCCGTCGCGTCGCGAGCCCTCCCCATCAAGCGCTACTCCTGAACTCGATGTGTCGAGAAGAGGGGGGGGTCTAGACCGGACTCTTAGGATCGAGGATTGGTGACTAACTTGTGGTTCTTAACGCTAGCAGTTGCCTATCTTAGGACGATTTCCGCATTGCATACCGGCATGTAGATTAGGTTTATAAATTTCTGCTTTGCATCCCGCATGGAGAGAGCTGGGATTCGTTGTAAGTCTTCTTACTTTGCATCCATCATTTAGGCACAAAGGTGAGATTACCATCTTTGTGTCGACTTGCACGGCTTTTCCGACTCTATTCTCCCTCTGTTTTTGGACAAAGTAGGATCAATAAAATACAAAAATCGTTAGGTGCTTGTTTGAATCTACTCAAAAGAAGCGATAACACCAAAAAAAATTAAAAAAGGGATTGCTAAGAAAACCTTGACCAAAAATAAAAATTGGTAATTGGATTCATTGATTGGGGAGAGTCACACCCTCACTAGTTTTCAGGTTGCATGGGAAGGTCTCCTTCCAAATGAATTGAGTGCTTCGTAAGGATTAGAGCCCAAAACCCAGCTTGTGGCTGCCTTGTGTATCGCCTGGATTTCCGAAGTATTGGCATTTCTATCATACGTGGACGAGTAGGGCTTGGTCAACATTGGTGACTCTCTATTGTGTAGAGCATAGACCTTGTCCGAAGTATCGAGCCTAGGCCGCGCCTTCACGGGGGTGTCTGTCTCATCGTCTCGCGTCCGAGTAGGTTCTTGCACGCTCACGGGTGATTCCGTTGCGAGCGAGTTCCGAAGTATCAGTTTTGCCTATTGGCTTCTTCTCTCTTATTCTTTGGCTGAGTAGGGATCCAGGAAGGGTTACAAGGACCTCAAAAAGCGCAAGCTACAGGTTACACAGGAGGAGGACATGTACGGGATACTCTTCTGGCAGTACTCTCTCTCCTTTAGGCGTAGCGCTCTAAGGACTCGTGAAAAGATTAATTCCTGAATTCAAGCTAAAACCGACAAGATAAAAGCTGAACCTTCACGGCTTCATGTGTTGAGTTGGTGAATTCACCCCTGTTTTGTATTTGATTGCTAGTTCTATTTAGGTCAAGATCAAAAACACAACACAATTGTGTGCAATTTTGCTTCTCATTTCTTCCTTCTTCTTCTGTATCCACTCTGCTCTTCCCCATAATCAAGATGATGGGACGGAGATCTCTTAGGCCGACTCTGTCGGCACCGCTATCCAGCACTCCTCCTCATTCATCTAGGACAACCTCGGAGAGTCCGCTCACCGAGCCTGAGTTTACCTCCATCTTGTTCCCCCTCGACCACCCTTCTCATTCTCCTTCTATCAGTCCAGTAGTTTCAGAATTCAGTGCATCGCTGAGCTCAGATCATTTGACAGCACCTGAGATGGCCTCTTTTGCTTTTTTAGAGAATCCCAAGATGGCTGACAGAGGCGAGCATCCAGATGACCATGAGCACCCTCCATACTTCATTGATCAAGCCGCCATCAACAATTCACTTCTAGCATCCCTGGAGACCATGCAGAGGTAAATTCGTGACCAGGGTACCTTCATGGGTGATCTCATGAGAGAAATAGCACAGATGAGAGAGAACCGACCTGGGGGAGGTGGCGGTGGAGGAGGAGAAGATGGACCTGATGCAGGAGGAGGTGATCCTGACGTTGAGAGGCTGCCACAGACCATCATGCGAGAATTGCACAATCCAGCAGCTTCCCTCACTCACCGATGGATCCGACTTCCGCCTATCCATGGGGATTTCGAGCTTCGGCCCCATACCATTCAGATTCTACCCAAATTCCATGGGTTGCCGACCGAAGAGCCACACCTCCACCTCCAAGAATTTGAAATGATCTGCAGCACGATCCATGATCGGATGATGACTGATGACACGATCAAGATGATCACCTTCCCTTTCTCCTTGGTTGACAGAGCCACATACTGGCTCAAACATTTGGGGCGATTCATAGATACTTGGGCAGATCTCCGGACCGCGTATTTAAAGAAGTACTACCCTCTTAGCCGGACAAATGCAGCTAGAGCAATGATCAACAATTTTGTTATGATCCCAAATGAACAATTCCATGAAGCCTGGGATCGATTCAGAGAGCTCATTGACCGGTGTCCACATCACGACATCTCCAAGCCCAATCTAGTTCAGAGCTTCTTTTGTGGGCTGACACCGGAGCTGCAGGGGCTAGTGAACGCTTCTTGCGGTAGGTCCTATTTTTCCAAAGGTGAAGACGATGTTTAGGCCATATATGAAGGCATGGCAGAGAATTCAACCGTCATGGCCCAAGCCCGTGTTTACACACAGCAGAAACCCCCGCAAGGAGCGGGATCATTCCAGAGGATCGCCCGCATCGATGCCGGTCCTAACACTACGTCGGCAGCCGCATCCCAAGCTGAATCAGCCGCAGCCGACATGGGCATAATCAGTGAGAAGCTGGACCGTCTCGAGATCCTCGAGAAGAAATAGATGCAAGGCATGGCCCAGATGGACCAAATTGTCAAGATAATGAGTGATCTGAAGACGTAGATTCTTTACATCCAGGAGGCACAAACTTCTTCCCAACAGCCTCCCAGATCACGAGCTGATCCGAGCAGTAGCAACTCATCACAACCCTCTGTCTCGTACCGCCAAGTCAACCACATCTAGGCAGATCCGGTCCCGTTGCTACAGTATTATCCAGTGCAGCTGCCATCTCAGGACACTCAGATGGTGGTCTATCAGCCGGAGCAGCCACTGGCAGTTCTTCCTCCACCCCCCTTCGAGCAGGAACCATTGACGGAAGTCAATGGGATATGGTACGACCGGTACCCTCAGCCCAAGATTCGTCGTGATCACCCCGGATTCCGTTGGGGCAACGGTGGCTCCACATCTCAACAGCAGAATCCCGCTCAAGGACAGCAGAACAGCCAGCAGCCACAGCAGCAGCAACAACCCCAATATGCCCAGCAGCAACAATACCAGCAGGGTCCTCGTCCCGCCTATCAGGGACAGCAGTGGAGGCAGCGTCAGCAGCCTCATCAGTCATATCCCCATCCTCCCCAGTACCAGCAGCAGCAACAGCCTCATTTCCCGCAAGGGAACCCATCCGGTTGTCAAGCCCCCGCTTTTGAGAACCCAGCTCTCGATGATCTTGCCCGCTTGCTCTCCGAACAGCGAGCATCCTTCAGGCAAGAAATGGATGAATTCTATCATTTTGGTCCGCCGGAGCCTCGCCGGAGCTAATGGGGCTCTATAGCTCCGCCACCCTCCTGCGAGCCCCTCGGCCATCGTCGAGGCTTTCTGACGCCGCCAGCAGCAAGAGGAAACCTCCAGGAGTCTCCACGGCCATTTTGAAGCTCAACCGTCACCGAAGGCTGGAGATCTTGGAGGGAGAAGCTCGCCCTCGCCGGCGCTCTTCGCTGTTCTTGGTCCCAGCCTCCACACCGTTGGATCGTGGAGAAGCCCCATATTCCACGCCGACCGTTGGATCGTGCAAAGCTCGCCACCGTCAGATCGTCTCTCAACGATCTAATCTTCGCCGTCCAACGCGAAGCGTCACTAGCCATTGGATCTGCGCGACGTGTTTAAGTGAAGACCATCAGCCGTTGGATCCGCTAGGCGGGGTATTTTGCTATTTTAACCCCGCGCATTTTGTATTTACTATTTGGTATTTAAACTTTTGTCTGTAGTGTAAGATTTTTGTAAAAATTGCAAGTAGGCCCTTAGACTTTTCATATTCACACATAGGTCCTCCGCCACGTCACCTCACGTGACCTGTTCACGTGAGGTGTGGGCATTTTGCAAAGAGGCACTCGACCCTTTTGATATTTCATTTTAGTACCAGAAATTTTAGTTTAATTGCTAAACTTTTGTGAAAATTGCATCTAAACCCTCAGGTTATTTTGCAATTACTTTTCAGTCCCTCCCAAGCGCGTGCGTCACGCGCCCTGGTGGGCTTTTTGCACTGATACCCCTGCGGGTTTGCTTATTTGTGTTTGGTTCATAAATTTGAATATTTCGATATTTGCACTTATACCCCTGCTAGGCTGTGACATTTTTGTGTGCTTGCTTGATTTAATTAGGGTATCATTTTAATCCAAAAAATTCTCAAAAATTCAAGTTAAGCTCCTGTGTGCTTGTTCTTTGACGCCATACTTTTAATTTTTGATTTTATTGCATTTTCATATTTATTAAAAATAAAAAACGTGCATTTTTCATACTGTTTGCATTAGAAAATCCATAAAAATTATAAAAACGTTTTGAAAAATTCCAAAAAAATTATATTTTGTGTGTTTTGTCATCTACTAGTGTCAATCCAAAAACCACTAAAAATTGCAAAAGAAAAATCTTAAAAATTAGAAAACTGTAAAAATCTTTATAAAAATCTAGAAAATCACACAAAAATCACAAAAATACAAACTCAATTGATGTGTCTTCCTTGTTTCATTGTCTATATTTTAAAATTAATTTGAGGAATTTTAGGTACTGTTTACTATTTTTCAACCTCATTTTAATTTCGGCCAGCAAGTATAGTCATTGTTTTCTTGTATTTTGCCCATTTAAAATACCAAAAACATTTTGAAAAGCCCCTAAAAATCACGAAAACAATAAAAAAAATATTTATAAAAACACCAAAAAGATTTTATTTCTGAAGTCTTGAGTATTTTTGCATATTTTTTTTATAAATATTTCATTACCCCTTTTATTATCTTGTCTTTATATTCCATTATTGAAAAAGAAAAAATATATAAAATATAAAATTATAAAAATTAGAAAATTAAAAATCAAAATACAAAATTAAAAAAAATATAATAAAAAAATTAAAAGATTTAAAACCCACAAAAATATTTGCTTGCATAGTGTAGACATCACATCACTTTCACACACACATCTGTTTGATCTACTCAATTTGCTCCCTGTGTTCGAACTCTCTGCATACTTGCTTGCTATACATCTTTTGTGCAGAGTTAAAAATAAATTTTAACTTCACATTTATTTCTTATTGCTTGATCTATAGTGTGGGTTAATTGTTGATTAAATACAGTTTATTGTTGGTCACCGCAGCGACCTCGGTTGTCCCCGCCTTGTGTGAGACATACTGTTTAGACCTTCGATAAATTGTGTTTATCAAATGGCGCCGTTGCCGGGGAGCAACAACGAGTAGTTCATATTTTTGCTTGATTGTGTTTGTTGTCTTCATTATTGCTTGCTCTTTTATCTCTCTTGATTTTGATCTATATTGTTGAGCTTTCTGACCACTCTTTTTCTTGTCTTCTTTTGAGGGACCGCGGAGCGAGGCAGATCGCCTAGGGGATCCGAAGCAACCACGTGAAGCGGAGCCGGCTTTTCTTAAGCCGAGCCGGCAGGAGAGTGCCAGAGGAGTGAGAGAGAGTAGTAGTTAGATGGCATTTTATTTTGTGAGAGAGAGTGACTATTAATTTGTAATAATACATGACTTGGACACTTAGACACTTCCGGACCTAATTTCCGGGTGTTTGTTCACCCGGGGGCTCACCGCGGTTTTCATCGCGTTTTTCGACAGTCATTTTCCGGTTTTGTTTTCATTTGTCATTTCTTTTGTGGATTGAGCCCTTAGTTCTAGGCCTACTTGATCGACTAAATTAGGTCCAAACACACTAATAACCTTTGCATGCACCTATAGCTCGAATTTGGACTTAGTTTAATTAAACAGTTAGCTCATCTTCTTAGATATGCCGCGCCGCGAGCCCTCCCCATCAAGCGCTACTCCTGAACTCGATGTGTCGAGAAGAGGAGGGGGGTCTAGACCGGACTCTTAGGATCGAGGATTGGTGACTAACTTGTGGTTCTTAATGCTAGCAGTTGCCTATCTTAGGACGATTTTCGCATTGCATACCGGCATGTAGATTAGGTTTATAAATTTCTGCTTTGCATCCCGCATGGAGAGAGCTGGGATTCGCTGTAAGTCTTCTTACTTTGCATCCATCATTTAGGAACAAAGGTGAGATTTCCATCTTTGTGTCGACTTGCACGGCTTTTCCGACTCTATTCTCCCTCTGTTTTTGGACAAAGTAGGATCAAGAAAATACAAAAATCGTTAGGCGCTTGTTTGAATCTACTCAAAAGAAGCGATAACACCAAAAAAATTAAAAAAGGGACTGCTAAGAAAACCTTGACCAAAAATAAAAATTGGTAATTGGATTCATTGATTGGGGAGAGTCACACCTCACTTGTTTTCAGGTTGCATGGGAAGGTCTCCTTCCAAGTGAGTTGAGTGCTTCGTAAGGATTAGAGCCCAAAACCCAGCTTGTGGCTACCTTGTGTATCGCCTGGATTTCCGAAGTATTGGCGCTTCTATCGTACGTGGACGAGTAGGGCTTGGTCAACATTGGTGACTCTCTATTGTGTAGAGCATCGACCTTGTCCGAAGTATCGAGCCTAGGCCACGCCTTCACGGGGGTGTCTGTCTCATCGTCTCACGTCTGAGTAGGTTCTTGCACGCTCACGGGTGATTCCGTTGCGAGCGAGTTCTGAAGTATCGGTTTCGCCTATTGGCTTCCTCTCTCTTATTCTTTGGCTGAGTAGGGATCTAGGAAGGGTTACAAGGACCTCAAAAAGCGCAAGCTACAGGTTACACAGGAGGAGGACAAGTACGGGATACTCTTCTGGCAGTACTCTCTCTCCTTTAGGCGTAGCGCTCTAAGGACTCGTGAAAAGATTAATTCCTGAATTCAAGCTAAAACCGACAAGATAAAAGCCGAACCTTCACGGCTTCATGTGTTGAGTTGGTGAATTCACCCCTGTTTTGTGTTTGATTGCTAGTTCTATTTAGGTCAAGATCAAAAACACAGCACAATTGTGCGCAATTTTGCTTCTCATTTCTTCCTTCTTCTTCTGCATCCACTCTGCTCTTCCCCATAATCAAGATGATGGGACGGAGATCTCTTAGGCCGACTCTATCGGCACCGCTATCCAGCACTCCTCCTCATTCATCTAGGACAACCTCGGAGAGTCCGCTCATCGAGCCTGAGTTTACCTCCACCCTGTTCCCCCTCGACCACCCTTCTCATTCTCCTTCTATCAGTCCAGTAGTTTCAGAATTCAGTGCATCACAGAGCTCAGATCATTCGACAGCACCTGAGATGTCCTCTGTTGCTTTTTCAGAGAATCTCGAGATGGCTGACAGAGGCGAGCATCCAGATGACCATGAGCACCCTCCATACTTCATTGATGAAGCCGCCATCAACAATTCACTTCTAGCATCCCTGGAGACCATGCAGAGGTAGATTCGTGACCAGGGTACCTTCATGGGTGATCTCATGAGAGAAATATCACAGATGAGAGAGAATCGACCTGGGGGCGGTGGCGGTGGTGGAGGAGGAGATGGACCTGATGCAGAAGGAGGTGATCCTGACGCTGAGAGGCCGCCGCAGACCATCATGCGAGAATTGTACAATCCAGCAGCTTCCCTCACACACCGATGGATCCGACTTCTGCTTTCCCATGCATTAGAGAAATCTCAACAATTAGAGGAATCTCAACAATTAAGTTACTAATTATATCCACAATTCTAGGATCAGATAATGCACTTTTTCTTTTTGCAATTTTTTTGATTTTTCTATTGCAGCAGGAAAAGGAATATGTGCATTGCTGGAATCCAAATCAGAGTTCTTATTTAAAATAAAATCATCGTCCATAAGCTGTTGTACATCCGGACTACAAAAAGGAGTACAAGTTGGAAGCTGAGGTGCTGGTACAAGTGGACGTGCAAAAAGTGGGGCCTCTGCTCCGTCGGCAGGCGAGGGATCGGCTGTTGCTGGCAGCTCCTCCATGGTTGGCGCAGCTTCACTTCGGCGATGATCTTCTTTTTGTTCTTTCATTTTTGCTGATTTTTTTGTTATTTTTGTTGATGCAGATGGTGGTCAGTAGCTGCTGGAATGGCTCCTCCTTCTTCTTCTTCTTCCTCACCCATCCCTGTAGCTGGCACGGTTGATGCAGAAGATGGCGATTCATTTGAAGATTTATTGTCCCCATTCTTGGTGGTAGGTGGAGGCAGGGCCCTACCAGTCCTGAGAGTGACATCATTAAATAAAACAATATTACAATCATATGAATCTACAGGCATGGATGGGATATCACATTCTACCTGCTCCTTTCTCTTGAAGCTATTGGGGTTAGCTTCGACCTGAGATGGAATGGTGGTCTTAGTGGCAGTCAGGTCATCTAACTTCTTGGTCATATCTGCTAGCTCTTTGATAAGATGGGCCAAGCAATCCATGGTTGGGTTCACAAGATTCGCCTCAGAAGAGTCAGCGTGTAGACCACGCTGTTGCTGTAGATGCAGGAGCTGAGGCGATGACTACTAGTGGTGCTGCGGTGGTGAAGGAAGCTAAAACTGATTGTAGGAGGGAGAAGAATACTGATGGTACTATTGAGGTGGGGCAACCGCATGCTGGTGGTATGGCGGTGGCTGGCAATACTGCGGCTGTTGGTAGTGTTGATCCTGCCTCCATTGATTAGCGTACTGAGGAGGCTGATGGTATTGTAGCGGCGGCTGTGAGGACTCCCAAAATGACCACCCTGAGGTTAGTGGTACTGCTTGTTGGCTGATAGCTGGCCATGAGGGTGTCCAGTAGGGCGGGCCGGCTGTGTATCATTACTGCAAAGCCCATTAACTTCTTGAATCAGGGGTGGTGGTGGGATGCTGGATCGGATGCTGATAGGAAATTTGGTTGGTATACAACCATCTGTTGCTATAGCTTGCCCTGATCGGGAGCTTGCACATAGTACACGTGCTGGACTGCCAGTGGCTGCGGGCTCGGCTGAGGCTGATGTGGCGATGACGGATCGTCCTTCTCCTCAGCTAGAGTATCTGTAGATGGTGATGCCGACTGGACAGAGTTGATGGTGCCCACCAGCAGTTCCAACTGCTTGGTAATCTGATCCAATTTATTAAGGTTTTGTGTCCTCTTTTCGATCACAGCAAGTTTCTCGGGGGCCTGTGATCTCTTCTCAATGATATCAACCTTCGAGAGATGGCCCTCGATAATACTAAGGTTGGAGCTCTCATCTCTCTCCACCTCATAGGATGTTGCCATGTGTACTTGCTTCTGAAGGATTTGAGGCTGTTTCTGATACACCTTAGATGAAGAGAGGGCGGCCTCTCCTTCGGCTATTTCCTCAAAGATCTGCTACATGAAATCTTCATCCTTATTGAAATGTGAGCCCCCACATGCTGCATCAACGAGACTTTGACTTTCTACATTCAGGACCCCAAAGAATTGTTGGACCAAGCTGGTTCATGGAATCTCATGGTGAGGGCACTTCTCCTGCAGATCTGTGAACCTCTCCCAAGCTTCATGAATATATTCATGGGCTCCTTGAGAGAAATTGCTGATTCGGGCTTGCATCTGGTTGAGCCGACCGAGAGGGTATAACTTGTGTAAGAATGA
Source organism: Ottelia alismoides (assembly GCA_037367405.1). Taxonomy (NCBI): domain Eukaryota; kingdom Viridiplantae; phylum Streptophyta; class Magnoliopsida; order Alismatales; family Hydrocharitaceae; genus Ottelia; species Ottelia alismoides. The sequence goes on along the minus strand of JAZKJV010007425.1, from coordinate 82,246 downwards.
AGACTTCAGCTCCTCCCAAGTTGTCACAACCTTCCCCAGATGGTTGACCCAGTAGAGGGCCTTGTCGTGTAGACTAAATGTGTATGCCATCATCTTTACAACATCTAAGGGGACATTGGGATAGTGAGTAGTGCGACAGATGCGTGAAAACTGCTGTAGGTGAATGTAAGGCTCTTCATTGGTGTTTCCATGGAAAGAAGGAAGAAGAGAAAGAAACTGGGGCTTCAGCTCAAAGTGATCATGCACCGGTGGAATAAGGATCCACTCACTCATCTCGCTGTCTCCAAGATTGTATGTCTGCTTTAATGTAGGTTCGAGCCTTCCTCATTCAGGCTCTTCCTCGTCATCTGAGGGTCCACCACATCCTCCTCGTCTTCCTCTTCCTCCTTCTGGTCGGTTCATCACATCATTCAACATTTCCTGGAATGCAGTCTGTGCTAGGGCTTGCTCTATCAGTTGTTGTTGTATACCTTGCATAAATGCCAACAACTGTGCATTAACCTGATTCTGATCAGGCATCTGTCCTTGCTCTAGCTGAGGGGGCTGTTGACCCTTGCCCTTTCCTTGAGGAGCCATCTCAGGGTCTGAATTTGACGAGATGAATTCTGGATTAGGATCCAGGGCTTGGTCTATCTTTTATTTGCAAGAGGAGAGAATCCCAATCAAACCACTTTAAATTGGCTCCCATCTGCCAAGATAAATTCTAGAATTAAGGTCAATCCCAAAGTATTGTGAATAAGAAAGGATATGGACTGTAAGCGGCTCCCTTTCACAACGGCGAAAATGGGACAAGAGTGATCCCGATTTATTAGGTGGTCAAAAGGAAGGGTAAAAGACGAGGAGTCTGGAGATCGATCTGTGAGGTTTGGATCGGGTTCTCGGGAATCGCCTCGAATTATTGACGAGGTCAAGTCCATGGAATCGTTGTGCTTGTCGGCAGGATCCCGACTAAGCCATCCACGGATCGACTTCATGGAGCAATAGGGAGATTGATGCAAGAAGAAAGACACGGAGGTCAATGAGGAATAAAATGGAGTGCAAAACAGTAGAATGCTCAAACTAAGCATGGGTCAAAGGGAGAAACAGATGACAATTTTTTGCGCAAATGCACAAGACTTGATCTTTGAACCTTAATCTAGTTCCATATAAACACAATACAAAATTGGGTTCACCAACTCACGCCATGTGAAGCCGTAAGAGTTCGACTATTTATTATCTTTTCAGTTTTAGAGTTGTTATTTCAAGCATCTCTTGTAACAAGTCCTTAGATTGCTAACCCTATAGGAGAGAGAGAGTACTGCCATAAGAGTATCCCGTGCTTGTCCTCCTTCTTTGTAACCTGTAGTATGCACTTTTTGAGGTCCTTGTAACCCTTCCTGGATCCCTATTCAACCAAAGAAATAGAGAGAGGAAGCCAATAGGAGAAACCAATACTTCGGTCCTTGCTCGGAATGGAATCACCCGTGAGTGTGCAAGAACCTACTCGGACGCTAACCAATGAGACAGACACCCTTGTGAAGGCGTGGCCTAAGCTCAGTACTTCAGATCGTTTTCGGTGTTCCACACAAGGCGAGAACTACCATCGTTGACAAGGCCCTACTCGGTCACGTACGATAGAAGCGCCAATACTTCGAAAATCCAGGCGATACACGAGGCAGTTACAGACTGGGATTTGGGCTCTAATCCTTAGCGGGTCGTGACTCGCTCATGGGAGGGGTTTTGATCCCCTTCTAAGGTACCTAAAAATAATGAGGGCTTTATGAACCCAATACAATGATAGTTCATTACAAGTTTTAATTAAGGTCAAAGTTTATTTAGCAGTCCCCTAGTTTTAATTTTTGGGTTTACACTTTTTTTAGATCTATTTCACCTAAGCGCCTAATATTTTTGTGAATTTTCATTTAGGTCCTAGGTGCTCAAAATCAGACGGAGATATCGAAAAAGCCGTGCAAGTCGATTCAATGATGGAGATCTCACCATTGAACCAAATGATGCATTCTGAGTTAGAAGACTTATAATGCATCCTAGCTCTCTCCATGTGGTATACAAAATAGAATTTTTAAACCTATCTACATGGAGGTGTGCAATCAACAAAATCACCCTAAATAGTAGCTGTTATTAATCGTGAAGAACCATATGTTATCTATTTAAAGACTAACCTTAGAGTCCGATCTTGGAGACATCTCCATGCCCGCCACAGTGGTCCCTGCCAGCACTGTATGACGTCTCTCACGACACGTGGGTTTGAATTTAAATAACTAACATTTATTAAATTTGACTAGATCCATACATGATAGATTATAGGAACAAGCATTCTTATTAAGGTGTAGACCTAGTTACCGAGTCAAACATCCTAAATATAGGGGTTCCATGCACACAAAACAAAGTAAAATAAGGCAGAACGCTCAAAATAGCGGGAATCAAAGAAAAAGAAGGCGCAAAAATGCAGGAAACTGCGACGAGGCCCTTAGGTGAACAGACACCCAGGCACTGGACCTCGTTGTGAAGAGTAGAATCCAAGTTATATTACATGCCAAAATTGTCTCTCTCATCATGAATTACAAAATTGGATTTTTTTATGTGCTAATCCCTCTCCTTGCTCCCTTCTCTCTCCAGCTGGTCATAAAGAGAAGACTAACCTCCTCCAAGCTTGGCTGCATTGGCTTCCTAGAAAACCGTCCTTGCGTAGTGGGCCCTCGCATCAAAGTTGCAAAAATACGGCATTAGAATTTATGATCAGATAATTAAATCAACAATTAATCAAATAAATCAATGAGTATTTACAACAATGCTCAAAGAATTAAATGAAATATTTACAACACCAAGGCATATCAATTATTAGCGAAAATGATTATCAAAGAATCAATGAATAATCAAAGGATCAATTTAAAATAATGAATAAATTATGGCTATACAACAATGACTGGTAAAGAAAAACTGCTACGCTCATTTATCCCCGGCAACAACGCCATCTGATAACCTTGGTTAATCAAGGGTCGTATTAATCCACAAGGCGGATCAATAGTCGATGCGTTGACCACTCAATGAATCCTGATTATTCAACAATTAACCCACAATAAATATCAAGCGATGAATAATAAAAATGTGGAGTTAAAATATATTATCACTCTACCATAAAATGTATAGCAAGCAAGCATGTAGAGGTCGAACCACAGAGAAAAAAATGTAGCCTATGGTTATCTATGCACAACCAAGTCATTGATTTGCATAATTCTTTTTGTGGACTTCTGATTTAATATCTATTTTTATTTTTTGGTTTTGTGATTTTGTATTTTCTTTTTATATTTTCCTTTTTTATATTTTCTTTTTCATTTAAATATAATATAAACATAAATATATGTATAGGTATATATGTATATGTATATGTCTAATTTAAAGTATATATATGTACTATATACATACAAATACGTATAACTACTCTAAATAAAGTAAATAAGATATTTTTGTGATTTTTATATTTTTATATTTTTTTGTTCTTTTTCTGGAATTTCTGCTAATTTTAGATATTTTTAAAGTCAAAATTATCCCAAACATGGGATTAATAAATAATTCAAAGTTAATTTGGGATTTAAAAATAATAAATTAATCCCAAAAATACCCAAATTAATTTTAGTATATACATAATTACATATAGATAATTATTTTAAAAACAAAAAACATATTTTTTGGTAATTTTTAGAATATTTATATTTTTTGTTGGATTTTGGAGCTTTATGATTTTTTAATTTGCTTTTTCTATTTTTAGGGATTTTTAATTTCTAAAATAAATAAATAACAAACTCGACTATATATAAATTTTTTGTAATTTTTTAAAACATTTTATTATTTTTTTGGCATTTTTATATGTAAACATGAATTATTTAGGCTCTCTTTTAATTTTAATAAATAGACTGGATGCAAAAAATGCAAAGTGAACATATGGCATGCAAGTAATATGTATGGGGCATCTAATCCTATTTTTGTGAATTTTTAGGAGCAAGTTGCTATTTTTAATAAATAGAGCAAAGTCACAAAAATACATGCCGTGGCAGGGGCATATTTGTAAATAAATAGAAGTACAAGGGGAAGTGCAAATATCCCAAAAATATTCAACATATATAAAGATTTAATGAACTAGATTAGGGCATTCCTGCAAATAACCCATCACGTGGGACAACACGTGATTCACACAGGCAGGGACCGACATGTAATTAAATGAAAGTTCAGGGAACTGCTTGCAATTTTTACAAAAATATATAACTTGAATTTCATTTTCTTAGACTTAAAAATAATTACAAAGAGCACATGGGCATACATGCAATTTTGTCACCTCACGTGGGACGGCACACGAGGTGACGTGGAACAGACCTAAATGCAATTAAAAGAATTACAGGGTCCTTGGTGCAAAATTTCCACTTATTTTATAACGTTACATTTTATTTACACGATTAAATAATAAATACAAAAAAGATTGGGGCGAGATGTATAAATTACCCTAAAGAGGCGCTGATGGACGGTAGGATCTCTTCACTTAATCACGTGGCACGTCTGCAACGGCCGATGACGCTTGGGCGATCCAACGGTGACGATTAGATCTCGCGACTGAGATCTACGGTCAAGGGGCAGCTCAATAGGGCGGCTCTGATAAGAACTGGGACTCCCTTCTCAATCGGACGACGGAGGAAGGGGATGGATGAACAGGGAAGAACACTGGCCTGGGCGAGTTTCTTCCGGCGAGATCTCCTTGCTTCGACGGTATTCTCTTCTCGAGGGGTCCCTATGGCTTCCTGGAAGGTGTCTCTATCTGTTGGAGGTATAGGATTGGACAGAGGTACACTAGAGCTTCCCCACGAGGTCGGAGAAGGGGAAGCGTTCCATTTACCTCTGGCGTCACTTAGATCCGCCTCCTAGCGTTGCATCGAGTGCCTAACCTGCACAGGAAGATCACGCGACTTGAGGTGGTTGACCTTGACCTAGGATGAAGTTGTTACGCGTCGAAAATGGAATGGGCAGAGAAGCTCCGACGAGGGGAGGTGGTGAGCTTCGATTCACAGATAGAGAACGCGAGAGGGAACAAGGTGAGGGTGAAAGAATGGTCAGAGATCGGGTGATTCATGATGGGATCATTCGTCGAGCAGAGCTCCAATGAACTACGAATTCGCTAACCTAAGTTATCCAACTAACCTAATCACTAAACTACTAACACAAATGAAATGCGGAAATAAAAACCTAGCTAAATATGCAAGAAAAACAACTCTTATACCTAGTGGAACACTAGGGAGCAGGGCTACGTCAGAGTGAAACCGTGGGTGCAGACCCCACCTTCTTCAGCCCACTCAGACCTCTAAGAGCTTCTCCCTATCACGAAGATGCATTCTAGACTGAAGGCTGAGGTGGAAGAGGCTTAAAGGTTTACCAAATTTGGAAGAGGAGGCAAAGCTTTTTATTTATACACACGCGTATGCACCCTTATTTACCGAGGTGAATCAAAGAATCGATTGTGTTTTTAGGTGATATATGGCAGGCGTGGATCTCTGATGATCCATGATCATATTGTCTTCAGGAAGTGAGATCGATAGATGAAAGAGATGCCTGGGAAAATAGGGAGAAGATAGGAAAAAAGACAGATATGATGTCCGAGAGCTTGGATGGGACAGTTGGTCAGAGTTCAACGGTCCGAGCTTTGCCATTGGGCCACGTCAGATCACTAAACGACAAAACAACATTTTTTATTCGAAAATAGTTATTTAAAAAATAGTAAATGATTTTATTAATTTTTTGTATATAAAATAAAAAATGATTATTATTTGTGTAGTATTTTATTATGATTTTTATTTATTTTGGTGTATTTTATTACAAGTTTATTTTTAATGGCTTAATTTTAGGTATATTCATCTGTATTTTGTACATCTTTATTATTATTTTGTGTATTTTATTTTATTATTTTATTCTTTTATTTTATATATCTATAACTTATTTTTGTGAGTACATATATGTTTTTATTGTATTTTTATGATGTTATTTGTATATATAAATAAATAAGCAAATGTATTGTGTAGGTATATTTATCGGTATTTTACATGTATTTTATGTATACTATTTTAGTTTAACGTGTTTTATTGAGTTTTATTTTACTTTTGTATTTTAATAGAATCTATATAATATTTAAAATATTAGAAAAAAGTAAAAGAATAAAGACTTAAAGAATATGTTTCCCCTTTTATTTATGTACAAGTAAAGACATAGGTATTTCATCTATGTTTTCACATATATTTATTTTATTTTTCATTTTGTTTTTGGGTTTTATTCTAATTTTAATACACACATATGTTATAAATAATGTTTACAAAATTGTAAAAATATGAATGTTTAAGAATAATAAATAATTAATAAATTGAATATTTTAATCGGTATCATGTACAATAGGGGCCCAAAACCTAACTTCTACACACTAGCTCCAAAAATATAAAACCACCACCATTAAATAGCTCGTGAAAAGTTATATACAATTAGAGGTGATTTTGATATGTTTTGAGTTTTTATTGAAAAGATATGGGTCTGTGAAGTTTGGTTTCTGGCTCTTTATTCTGTGTATAAAATGCACACTGTATATTATTTTTATACAAACTTAATTTTGTTTTTTATTTACATTATTATCTACAACTTTTATGTACAAAGTTTCTTTATTTGATGAATAAATAATAAAAAATAAAATATGTGTAAAAAATGCATAATTAAAGAATAAATAAATGAGTTATTTATTATCTTTTTAGCCCTTATCTCCCCTACTTTATTCCTTGTCGACCAATTCCAATCTGGACTTGGTCTCGAGGTTAGGGTCATAAAATATTTTCAATATTTTATTCCTTTTTCTTTTCTTATCTTTATTCTATAATTTTGGCATTAAAAACCATATTTTATATACAAATAATACACTAAATAATGAATGCTATTATGCACAAATTGATGCTATTTATATGCATTAGCTAGGGTTTTTAAGGCCAAAATGATAGAATAAAGGTGATGAAATAGAGATTCATCAGTCCCTTACATCGAAAAGGCTTGAAAAGTGACACCAAGCAGTAAATTTACGGGAATAAGAGGAAGGTGGGTATTTGGATGAGGAATCACTAGGGGAACGAACAATGTTGAAGTCTCCTACCACAATGAGGGTTCCGTTGATTTTGTGGATCTCAGTTGGTTGAGGAAGGCTTCCTTTTCAGGAGAGTGCGGAGGGCCATGGATGTTGATGAAGTGAAGAGTTGAGATTTTTGTTACTCATAAGGAGGAGGTTTATGATTGTTAAGTAGTCAAAGTCAGTGCAATTTATGCAGTTAAAAATCAAAGGATCCCAACCTGAAAATATACCCAAAGATTTACAGTGTGGTTTTGAAAGTCGAACCAAATAAGCGATAAGGGAAAACTGTTTTTTGGGTTTATAATTAAGTTTAAGCTTATTGCACAAGTTTTTTATCCTTTCAACCTTCTATGGACCATCAAGTCCCCTAATATTGTATGAGATTGATATCCATGACCACAGTGATGAGATGCTTGGTTGAGTAATGTGACTGCAAAGTGTTAGGTTGTGACTTAAGCTTATAATGCTTTCAAACTCCAAATGCTCTCGATGAAGTTGTTTTTACGCACAGTCAACAAAAGACAACATCAGGTGTAGAATCATTGCACTCGAGATTTTTACAAGTGATCGATGTAATAAAAGAGGAACGTTTATTGCCGATTCTTTTGATAAAAATGAATAAACCAACAATTATTTTTTGGAAGGTTTTCTGTATGTAACTATGCCAACAGTATAAAAATACATTTGGGAGGCACAAGCCTTAGTTACAAAAAAGGTGAAGAAGAGAAGGAACCCATGGAGCACAAAATCCTGGGTCTATTGCTAACCATTGAGAATAGTGGTATTTGTTAACACAGAGATTATAACGTCTGTAGTAGCAGAGAATCTACCAGTTGCCCACCGATTGTTCCTTTCTCTCCATAATTCCCACATCATCGCAGCGAGGCAATACCAAGACATTGTCTGGTATCGGCGGAATTGATGACCTTAATCCAATCCAAGACCTGTGCAAGGTTTCTAGGTGCAAATGCAATCAGGCTAGAGGCAAAGTAGATCATGGATCAAACCTCATGAGAGAAATGGTAGTCAAAGAAGATGTGGCTTTGGGACTCCAAGGTGTTGTTGCAAAGGTAGCAAGATGTGTGGGCATAGATACCATGCCGTGCAAGCCTATCAGTTGTAGGCAAGCGACAAAGAATGACTCTGTAGAGGGTGCAACAACGCTTGGGGGCAACCCCCTTAACCCAAAGCTCTCTAGACCAAGACACAGGATCCTGCCTCGGGCGGACAATGTCAACGGCCACCGAAAAGGAATAGCGAGAGCCAACAAGTAGCCATACAAACGGGGGGGCAAGAGCCGACCACCGCAACCCGAGAGAGCAGGAGAGAGGAGAGGATAAGCTTCCACATGGGAGAGGTCGAGGCTGTTGGGACCGCATCAAAGAAAGAGTTTGAATGAAGGTACTTGGCGTTCATGAAATCATCCCATAGAGAGGAGCCCTCATTCATGATCTTCCACGACCAGGAGATAGTCATAGCTGATTTGATTGTAGGCACATAGCGCACCCCCATGCCCCCTTCCATCTTCGGGAGGCATAAGGTTTCCCAAGCAATGGAATGAAGGCCGTAGTTCCAAAGGAAATCGGCACAAAACATATCAATCCTGCACGTAGTACGAGAAGGGATGATCGTGCCGTCCTCCCAGAAAAGAACCACCCCAACAACGACAGTCTTCAACAGTTGTGGTCGGTCGGCCATAGAAAGGGCCTTAGCCTTCCAACCACACAACAAGGCCCTGACCTTGTCCTCGAGGAGTCTCACAGAAGTTCCCCTACCATAAGAAGAGGCAAGAGGCAACCTCAGGTAGATAGTAGGCAGAGAGTGACGGAGTAACCCCAGCCGAAGACACATCCCAAAATCGGAAGGGGATGTTATTGGGAAAAAGAGCTTGCTCTTCCGGGCGTTCATATCTAACCCGGACATACATAGGAAGTCATACATAATTTCTTTGACTGCTAGGAGTGAGCGGGATGTAGCCTTGCAGAAGAAAAGTAGATCATCAGCATAGATGAGGTGAGTTGGGACGGGGGTCGGCCAGACATAAGCGGCTTAAGGGAACCATTGGCAACGTAGGTCTCCACCAGAGCGAAGAGGGCCTCCATTCCAACCACAAAAAGGATATGGCTTAAAGGGTCACCTTGGCGTAGCCCCCTTGTGCCACGGAAGAAACCATGTGGAGAGCCATTGACCATGACAGAGAAGGAGGTGGAGGAGATGCATTCATTGGTCCAAGAGAGCCATCGATCCCCAAATCCCATGCCTTCCAAACATTGGAGAATAAAGGCATGTTCAATGGAATCGAAAGCTTTAGAGAGGTCAATCTTTAGGCAGGCCCGATTAAAGGTAGTTTCCTGTCAAAACCCATTATGATTTCTTGCGCAAGCCTCAAGCTGTCGCCCATAGTGCGGCCTTTAATGAATGTGGATTGGTTGGGGGAGATGATTCGAGGAAGCACGACCGCCAAGAGAGTAGCAAGCATCTTGGCAAAGATCTTGTAGACGAAATTACAGCAGGAGATTGGGCGAAAGTCCGAGAGGACACTAGGGGAAGTTACCTTGGGCACGAGAGTTAGTAAGGTTTGGTTTAACTCTTTGATATGGATTCCTCCGTGGTAGAGGTATCCAATTGCCTCACAGAGGTCGTGCTTGATAAGGACCCAATGATGCTCGAAAAAAATCCCCATTGAACCCGTCTGGGCCAGGGGCTTTGGAAGAGGGAATAGATCTCACGGCCTCAAGGATCTCAGCCTCCTTGAACGGTCGTTCTAACCACGCACGACCAACCGAAGTAAGATGCATTTTTGGTGCAGGGGGCGGAAGGAGGGTACCTAGAGTTGGGCTTCCGAGACCTTTTTTGGAGTGATGGTACTTGCTGACGATCCTGCTTGGGGGTGGGCGTAGCACTATACGGTAACCTGTTCGACTAGGTAGGGTTTCTTTCTATGGGAGACTAATTGGCTGGGGTTGCTTTCATTTTCTCCTTTGTTTTCTTTGAGGAAAGCCATGAAACACTTTTGAAGATGTTTTCGTCAATCTTTGCGCCCATGCTCTTAAGCCAAAGGATGGTGCATTCAACATATTCTCAATCTAGAACTTTGGTGAAATTGAGCTTTGCATCTGGGTAACCATGATGTGTGGGGAAAGGAAAAAGGCTTGATATTTGCCTTAACCCATGAGGAGTTCAGATAGATACCAAAGGGTGTCGGCGTTAGCTCAATGACCGGGGAGCCCAATGTCACTCATTCACAGTTCCACGAGTATGGAAAGTGTGAAACAGGGTCTGCGAGCTACAATGGTGTTCTATGATTCGGAACTACCATAGTGTGTAAAAGCCACTTCCGGATATTGATTAAGAGGGCGGAAGGTGGCTCAAATACTCCATCTATTGTTACGACTTCAATACCCTTGGGAATGGCCTATATTTTAGAGATATCCACCAACAACTTTGCCACGGAAGCTTCATCACAATCTTTAGAGAGGGATGGTATTTCGTGCGCTATAAGCTTACCAAAATTTTTGACAAGGTTATTTAGTATGTAGAGGCATGGATGGATCTATAGGAGAGCATGGAGGGGTTTTTCAAAATAATTATTAAAAAATCCGAAATTAATTAAATAAATCTAATTAAAAAATAGGTATCGATCGACACTTGAGGTGCTGATTTAGGAGAGAGCCGTTGACGCATCTCTCCAAATAGGCACCTGAGGTGTCGATTTGGGAGTGGGCCGTTCACAAATTTCCAACGGTCCCCTCTCCCATTCCCTTGTATATGTATATATATATATATATATATATATATATATATATATATATATATATATATCCCTCTCCCCTTCATTCCTCGCATCTCCCTCCTCTCATTCTCCATCTTCCTCCATTTATTTTACTTCTCTCATTTCTCTCCATCCATATTCTAAAGAAATATTTCGATTTCTCAACATCTCTCCTAATCAGCTCTTCTTATTCGAGTAAGAATAAGATTTTTTATATCATTTTTCGTAATATTTTTACAAGTTTTTATAAGCAAAGGCGACATATTATTGTGGATATTGGATTATATTTATTCTTTTCTTTTCAGATAACATCTCTATTTGAAGACACACGCCATTCGGGTATATTTACATTTATTAATTTTATTTTCTGATTGTAATAATTAATTAGATGTGCAAAATTAGATATATTTAAAAAAAGTAATTCATTTAAATGGACATTAAAATTAGGATCTTTTATACATTGCATTTGCAATCATTTGTGTTTTAATTTTTTAAGGAGGATCTACCCTACATAAGTTGAAAAAAATCAAATCTAAATGAAATTTAGACATTATTATTAATATTAAAATTAATATTGATGTCACGATTTTCACCTTTTTTTATTTGTTTTTCATTTTCTTTTATTTTGCGTGATTGAGCCCTAGTTGTTGAATTGTTTGTTGTTAGATTAAGGTCAAAAACCTTATTATCGTTGCATGTACCTATAGTTGTGTTTGGACTTAGTAAAAATTTATCTGCTTCTTACTTAGATATGGAATCGAGCGACGAGAAGGATTCTACACAATGCTTGCAGGATTGACTGTGGTGAGAACCGAAGTGCTCCCCGAGACTGGACTTTTGGATTCCATCTCCGAGTGATTAGCATATTGTGCTTCACATTAATAGCAATTCCGCATCTAGAGCAATTTCATTGGATTGCATTTACATATATATAGGTTTCAATTCTATTAGGCATCTTTGCATGTAGAGAGCTGGAGGTAAGGTAAGCATTTCTCTTTAGCATACATCATCCTTTTCACCTCGCATTAGATTTTGATTACTTAGGTTGCATGCCTTATTAAAAAGAAATTTTCTAGCTTGTAAAATAATTGAATAGTAAATGCTTAATTTTAAAACATTATTAATTAATAACTTCATAATTTGTAAATGTACATTATTGTTTCTCCCTTATTTCAAATAAACTAATGAAATCATGTATTTGATTCGTAGAGATGGCATCGAACACCGTTCCTATATTATTATATTGGGATGAATCGGTTAGTGTCTCTTATGATCATGTAGAATATATTGAGGGCAATAAACGCATGGTTATATTACCAAGTCAATTAACATACCTTGATCTACTGGCTCGATTCGTATGGATATGTAAAATACATGATTTCCAATCCTAGCAGGAAAAGGAAGCAAACATATGCTCAAATTAAAGAGTAAACAGAATTCCATACTCGATCTCATATATACCCATAGAATTATGTGGAAAGCCGTACTCTATGAAAGTCGCATGTACGGCTTGGAGAGAGATCTTTCATATATTTTGGGATCTACCCTACAATTTGGGGTCAAAAATCCAAAGTAAGTGATTCGTTTTTAGTCCTTATAAAAAGAAAACTGATTCTTGAACCTCTTTCATGCTCATGTCACGTCGAGGTACTGCAGAAGAAAAAAACTACAAAATCCAAACAAGTTGGACATAAGACCCATACAATTCAAAACAGATTCTACGTTGTTGGGGAGGAGCCATGTGAGAACAAGTTTAATAATATGATGCGAGATATTAACATACTTGATAGAAATGCTTTCGAGTGGATCGTATCTCAAGACAATGATGACCATAGTTATTGGGAAGTAAGTTTAGATAATGGACATCATTGCGGACACATGACGACAAATTTATCTGAAAGTTTTAACAGAGCCTTTAGAGGAGCATGTGATTTACCAGTCATATCTCTGATTCTAACAATTTTCCTTAGAATTAGTGATTATTTCAACAATCATTGTGAGGAGTCGGAGGGAATGACCACATAATTGATCAAGAAATACGAAGAATTGCCAAAGAAACAAACTAGAGAGGCAAGACCATGCCACATACGAAGATTTTCACTAACTCAATTTCAAGTATGCGATCGTGATGGATATGCATATGAAGTCAACTCAAATGGTCGAGAAAGTAAATGTATGTGCGGTTTTATGTAGATGAAATACTTTGTATGTCTACATGTTATAGCTGCAACTTAAATGATCGCTTGCTGGTCCTTCGAGTCAATTTGACTCCGAACCCTCTCAGCTTACACCGTCTACTCAATATGATTCAAGAGATTTGCAAGAAGAATTATTTGCTAGTGTTTGAAAATTGGAGACAATCGATTTCGATAGACAGTTATTTGGTATACCAATGACAATACCACAACAACGTCTAGAGCCACCTCGAAGACCCTCCCTGAGAGTAAGGATCAGTGAGCCTCCTCTATTGGAGCACTCGCCAGTCAACAAACATAAGGAGTACGAGAAACCAAGAAGCTCAACCATTTGAACCTCCACAGAAGTCATCAGCTAAGCCGCATCCTCCAGGGCACATTCCAACACATTCGAAATAAAACCCAAGCAGCAGAAGAAGAAGACGACACACAAGGAGAGTCACATGAAAACATGAGATGGTGGAAAAGGAAACGGCAAAGGAGGAGCAGGAGGTGGACGAGGAGGTATGAAAGGATTTCTTAAAATATAGAAACTATAAGATGTTGTAACATATTTTTTATTATTTGTAAATATATTATTGTACTTTTATGATTTTAATAAAATAATTGAATTTTTCTAAATCGATTAATGTTAAATTGTGCATGGCTGAGCTCACTATATCACTCTCAATTTCTTTATATTTACTTTCTATTTACTTTGATTTTTCTGAGATGTCGAATAAAAATACTCTAAGGATATATCAATAATAAAGAATAAAATTAAGTATAGAGATATAGATCGTATTTATTTAATAAAATTATTAATATAATAAATCTAATTGACTCTTATACATAATTCATATTTGAGAACGACATCATCGGTGAGGAGGAAGAAGAGGTGTAGAAGGAAAGCTCCCATCTTCCCACCTCCAATGATGAGAGCACGGAGCTCCTAGAAAAATAGATATACATGATTCCTATTTAATAATATACTAATTATTTAAAAAGTCTTCATTCTTGTCTAATAGAAAAAATAAATATATTTTTATTATTTAGAGTATCGAATAATATGTAAAAGAAGGGATAAGGATTAAATAATAAGTAAAAGGTGGGATAGGGTAGCAATGCAGTTTACCCGAGGTGCTAATTTGGAGTGTGGCCTCCAAATCACCACCTCTTGTGCCGATTGATACACAATTTTTTTAAAATAAATTTTTATCATACCTATTTAATTAATTTTGATTTTTTAAATAATTACTTAAAAAAATCCTCATGGAGGGGCACATGCCCCCTTAGATTTTAGGATACCACCTTTGCATGATGATGTTATTTTGGTTTTCCTATATTAAATGTACTTGTAAACCTAAAAATGTTTCTCTCTCCCCAAATTTGGATTTGCTTTATCATCTCTCTGTCCCTCCATGATTCTCTTCTATATCTCATCTGGTGAAATCTCTTTCTATGCATATCTTCTTCTTCTTCTTCTTCTTCTTCTCTCTTTCATTGTAGAATATCTCTCACATTGTAAGTCGTGATTTAAAAAAGTAGACTGGGGTGGTTGGCTAGACTTATTGGATTAGATACTACCTTCGATCTAATCATCAGTTTGATCGGTTCCATGGAAGTATAATTAGAAATTTTAAAAAATGATTTCAATAGTAATTATGTCCAATCGAAGTGGACCAATTTGACTCAGATCGAACTAGTACAAAGAATTTAGATATTATTAATTATCGATAATGATTCAACATGCACTCATGCTAAATACTATATGTTTGGGTCTTTAGCAGTCTATTAATAGAAACTAATCATTTCTTCCCTGACATTTTGTCATTCTAGTTATTAATATGGGAAAAATAAATAAAATTAAAGATACAAAAATGCGACAAATTTCTTCTCCCACTCATTTTTGGCAGTTTAGTTTAGTATGAGAAAGAAAAAATGATCTTCAGTTTCGCCTCGAGCGAACGTAAGATCAAATTTTAGAGAGTAGAAATATTGCGGGTCTAAGGCGTTCTCCCTACGAAATCATAGAATATATTTAAATAGGATATTGGAATTACAATAAAAAAACTAAATTTTATTTAAATTATTACATTATAATGATAACAAAAATATTCTCAGTGCTTAGATATTACACACACGATTTTCACGATTGAGAATATCAGTTCCACTAGCATGAATGGTAAATTAAGCTCGATCCAATTTTTTTTAAAGAAGGAATGCGGAGCCCCAACTTGGAACCCATCGTTGTATATTATGTATATATAAAGGGATGGAATTTACATTACATTACTTTACACCACATGATTCCAAGAGATACACAACATCCTGCAATGCTTAATTACATTCTCAGAATAAAAATCCATTTTTTTGAGATTGTTACAAATGATGAAGTCATGAATTCTCTAACCGATTTGACTCAACAACCGAACTCGGTTAAAGACCAAACTAGTGACTGAATGGTTCGTCATTCAGTCTGGATTTTAAAAACTTTGTTCTCACCATTTCTCCATACATCTCTCTTTCTTCCTCTCTCACTCGTATTTATCTCTCTCTTTCACTAGTTAAGAAAAATGAGTTTTAATATGAAAGGTAATTTATATTATGTTTTTTTATATTATCTCTATTTTGACCTTATGCTCCATGCTTAAATTTAGGTATTTGTGTAGAATTTTTCTATAGTCCTTATAGATTTTTTATATGGAAAAATTTCAAAATCTTATTGCAATATATGATTTGTTCAAATTTTTAATGGATATGTATGCATCCAATGTTCAATCTTGCAAGATTTGTAATAAAATAGGTATATTTTTCAAAAAAATGGAAGCTAAAAATCCTGAACACGTATCAGACCACAAAAAGTTAAGAAATTTAATTAAATTCTTATTTTTATCTTGCATTATAATTACTCTACATTTTACTTTGTAAAAGTACAATCAACATATAAATAAATGTTTTACTTTATGCCCCCTCGACAAAAAGTTTATGGCTCCGTCCCTATTTGTAGGTATCGATGATGGAGAGTTAACCCGAGTACCTCTAACCAGTAGGGATTCATGTCTTCTATGCACTTTGCTCCAAATGAGGGAGACCATTGATAGAACCAGATAGTAACCTCATCTATGGATGTGTTGGAGCTATCCACCAGGTTTCGATAGCCACCTCTACCACGAGTTGCCTCTTGGATTTCTTGCAGAAATAGCGGAAGGCCTCTTCGCCGACCTCATCCATAAGTGCATCCTTTGCCCATTTCAGTGAGGGGATGTCTTTGGATAACTTGGCTATAATGCATCGAAGGAGCTGACGTTTTTCAATAAGTGATTGCATGCAAACCTCTACAGACCAGCCATGTGCTATAACTGTGTCAGCTCACGAGTTTGGGTCTCTCGACACAAGAGGGGATGGGTGACGCTTGGAGGTGGACGCCCGAGCACCGGGGTTCTTTAGGACTTAAGCTTGACTATTCATCGTCGGTGAGGAACTCCACTTTCTCTTTTGGGAGGTGTTACGGTTTTGCTCGGGTTGGGGACTGACACTGGTTTTGCTCTTAAGCCGTTCTTCTTCGCAATGTGATCTATATCTCGGCACGAGAAATATATCGTTGGGAATGGGCAAGATCGTTTAAAATGCTCAGGTTCAAGGCATTTAAAGCATGCCATGCAATCCTAGTCTAGACTGATGCAGTGCTTCGTGTGAACTGCTCGATCGTGATTGAGCAGCTCAAATGGTTGCTGCAGAATATGTTACAGTGCCCGCTACAGCAGACGACCCGCTTCCATGCAATCCATGGGGAGCAACAATTATTATGAAGTTAAGTTGCCATTTTAAATGACTGGGTGGCAAGATGTGGGAGCGACGTATCTTTAATGTGGATATGGGATGCACGATTTTATCGATGGGATTTTGGGGTGCTGAAGAGTTTAGTTGGGTTGTCGATGTTGATGTGATTTGTGGTTTGGGGGTAAGCGGTCCCACTGCTTCGGTTGTCTCGAGCAGGAACCAGTATCGGGCTGGGCCCACCTCAACCCAACCTAAGCATGTTTAAGATGATGGATCACAGACTAGGCGTCTGAATAAATTTGGACAAACAAGCCCAACCCTGGGCCCAGTCCGATAGTACTAGGCTCGGGCCCGAAACCACTGCCGTTCCTACTATCAAGCAAAAAAGTTACAACTCCCCATTATTCCAAGTGCTTAATCCTGCACCCGTTATTCCTCCATCTAATTGACATTTATGTCCGATTTCGTGACTCCTATGCGATCGCAAATTCATAGCAACCATCGCTAGAAACTATTAGGGAAATTTCTGTGAAAAATGGAACAGAACCATGCAGATTCCAAAACAAGATATGATCATGTAGAACACCAGATTAAATCAACCAGAGGTCCATTTAAACTAATCTTTTGATACCTTTGACTTCAGAAGGCAGCCAGTAAAATAAGTTGCTGTCTACCCTTATCTGGCTCCACAAATTCAACCAGACATGGCTTCATAGATTTCCTGCAAACAGCCTGCATGACGATGGGCAAGGGCGGATTGTGGACGAACTTGGGAGCATTACATTCATTTGAACAACTAACCCGTCTAACTCTTATTACAAACGTGTCCAGCTCAAGTGGTTATAAATTCATAGCAACCATCACATATAATAACCACTCCAATTTTGTCTCTAGTTGGGGAAATCGGGTGACTAGTGTCGGGTGGCTTTAGACTTTAGTGTAAAATCGGGTAGGTTGGGTCGGGCATATCCAAGCATCCGGACAGGCCTAATGCAGGCTTCTACTCGAGCCGGCCCTCGAGAATCAGGTTCAAGCTCATCTTAGCTCGAGCCCAGTCTGATACTAGAAATGAGCCAAATTTGAAGCTCAGGCCTGCCCGTCTAATTCTCAAGCTGGACCTGTCCTACCCAATGCTCAACCCTAATCTCGAGTGATGTTTGGCATAGGGGTGTGGGTTTTAGCTTTCAGGATAAGGATCACTAAAGGCGAGTCTGCAATAATCTTCAGTAGGATATGTTTTCGATAATCCTTGCACCTCATGATCGGAGATTCAGAAAGGTGGAGCGAAGAGGTGAATGGTTGGAGTAGAGGGATATGGAGGATTTTATCATGCTATGCGGGATGATAAGGAAAGTATTAGGGTGGTATGATGATGCAGCGTGATCTCAAATTATAGGACCGAATTTATTTAATTAATTAGTCGTCAATTTTATTTATGTTTTTAAGTGGTCCTAATTGTCTAATTAAATAATTGAGATCGCCTATGATCTCAACGTTTATTTCGTAGATTTTAATTTTAAAGTGGGTCAATTAATTAGTTAGAGTCAGTTTAGGCAAGTCGGTTGTCAATTTAAATTAAATTACTATTTTTGTAATCTCATTCCTCCTATATAAAGGGACGAGGGTCCAATGTATTAGTCAGTCAAGTATGAATTAAAGTTGAGATTTTTATCTCTCTCTCCCCTTCCTCCTCTCCCTCTCTCTCCACGCGATCTCCGCGGTTCTTCTCCTTCAATCCCTCGTTACCGACGAGTTTTTCTCTTCTCAATCCCTCTCTTTTCTACTACCAAAAATCCACCATAAAAAAATTCAATTTTATCCGCGCGCCGATTTTCAATCCGCATCATTTGGTATCAGAGCATGGCATTTAGGTCGTCCTCACGACCTAACGATCCATCCAGGCGCTCGCACCGGCATCATCGTTCATCCGAACAAACACGACAAACCATCTCCACCCTCGACGCCTCCTTCAAAGAGACAGAGCACATGGTACGTGATTTGCAGAACAACTTCCAATCCATGTTTCGGAACCTAATGGCCAACTTTGAGGCCTACCGCGACGCCCAATCGAGGCCTCCACCCGTCGAAGCCGCTGCCGCCAGTCTTGATGAAGAAAAACTCGCCGTAAAGGAGGAATCGGCCGCTGTCCAGGAGATTCCAGATCTGAGTCCGTCATCGGAATTGACTCCGCCGCCCCCGCCAACCATCCCGGCCCCACCCCAGCCCTACCAGGTAACAACCACCCCAGCCCCAAGCCCCGTCAACCCCTTCCGCAAACCCCCCCTCGCCCCACCTGCGCCTCCGCCCCCCATCTTCCTCTCGCTACCCCTCCCCACGGCCCCTGCTCCTCCCCGGCAACCCCCTTTCCCCAGCCCCGTACGCCCTCAACCCCTCAGGCCTCACCGCCATGGACCTGCGACCTCCCTCTCCCTTCCTCCACTTCTCCACAGCCGCCCACACCGCCTCCCCTTTCCCCGGTAACGCCGCCCCGACTCGGCGGTGTCCCCGCGCAGCCCACCGCCCCGATCTCACACCCCCCCAACACCCGCACCCTCTGCGCTAAGGCTTGCGACGCCGCAGCGCCTCCCGCACCCAGCCTCGACGCCGCGACAGTCCCCGCGCCTCACCCTCCCCACCGCGCCGCTCCTTCTCGCAGTCCTCTCCTCTCCCTCGCGTCGACACCGCCCGCTGATTCCCCGCACCCCATCCCGCATCAACGCCAGCCCCCTCAAACCGACGCCGCCGCCTTTTGTTGAGGACGAAAACCACACCATCGTGGACTCCAGGAACCGAATCCCTGAGATTAAGGGATTGGAAAACTAACGGGGAAAATTGCAAAAATAAATTCCCTAAAACCTCTATTTACAGAAAGAACAAAGCGAAGAAGATTGAAGGGGTGCGAAAATTGCACCCACACCCCTGGCGGCCGAAATATTTAAGAGAAGAGGCAGGAAATCAGAGATTTGGGGATCCTCCTTATCCCAATAGGACTAGGACCTTGGGCTTCCCTTATAAAAGGACCCCATGACTTCATTCCTTAGCCACATCTCCTTTTTCCTCTCCTTGTGTCATTGCTTCACTATGGATTCTCCAAGGGCCATATTCTCCATGCCGCATCAATTTTTTGAGCATCACGGGGAGGAGACAATAATCAGGACGACGCCGCCGTTCGCGCCGCACATGTTCTCCAACCACGACGACCGCATCATCCTCACCCGCGTATGGATTCCACCGTTCGCTCCACATCAGTTCTTCCAGAAGACGATGGAAGGCGCCGAATCTTCCTCCAAGTCTGCAGATCCAGCAATTCGTCGGGAGACGAATTTTTAAAAGAGGAGGAGAGTTGATGCAGCGTGATCTCAAATTATAGGGCCGAATTTATTTAATTAATTAGTCGTCAATTTTATTTACGTTTTTAAGTGGTCGTAATTGTCTAGTTAAATAATTGAGATCGCCTGTGATCTCAACGTTTATTTCGTAGATTTTAATTTTAAAGTGGGTCAATTAATTAGTTAGAGTCAGTTTAGGCAAGTCGGTTGTCAATTTAAATTAAATTACTATTTTTGTAATCTCATCCCTCCTATATAAAGGGACGGGGGTCCAATGTATTAGTCAGTCAAGTATGAATTAAAGTTGAGATTTTTATCTCTCTCTCCCCTTCCTCCTCTCCCTCTCTCTCCACGCGATCTCCACGGTTCTTCTCCTTCAATCCCTCGTTACCGACGAGTTTTTCTCTTCTCAATCCCTCTCTTTTCTTCTACCAAAAATCCACCATAAAAAAATTCAATTTTATCCGCGTGCCGATTTTCAATCCGCATCATTTGGTATCAGAACATGGCATTTAGGTCGTCCTCACGACCTAACGATCCATCCAAGCGCTCGCACCGGCATCATCGTTCATCCGAACAAACACGACGAACCATCTCCACCCTCGACGCCTCCTTCAAAGAGACGGAGCACATGGTACGTGATTTGCAGAACAACTTCCAATCCATGTTTCGGAACCTAATGGCCAACTTTGAGGCCTACCGCAATGCCCAATCGAGGCCTCCACCTGTCGAAGCCGCTGCCGCCAGTCTTGATGAAGAAAAACTCGCCGTAAAGGAGGAATCGACCGCTGTTCAGGAGATTCCAGATCTGAATCCGTCATCGGAATTGACTCTGCCGCCCCCGCCAACCATCCCGGTCCCACCCCAGCCCTACCAGGTAACAACCACCCCAGCCCCAAGCCCCCCTAGCCCCGTCAACCCCTTCCGCGAACCCCCCCCCTCGCCCCACCTGCGCCTCCGCCCCCCATCTTCCTCTCGCTACCCCTCCCCACGGCCCCTGCTCCTCCCCGACAACCCCCTTTCCCCAGCCCCGTACGCCCTCGACCCCTCAGGCCTCACCGCCATGGACCCGCAACCTCCCTCTCCCTTCCTCCACTTCCCCACAGCCGCCCACACCGCCTCCCCTTTCCCCGGTAACGTCGCCCCGACTCGGCGGTGTCCCCGCACAGCCCACCGCCCCGATCTCACCCCCCCAACACCCGCACCCTCTGCGCTAAGGCTTGCGACGCCGCAGCGCCTCCCGCACCCAGCCTCGACGCCGCAACAGTCCCCGCGCCTCACCCTCCCCACCGCGCCGCTCCTCCCCGCAGTCCTCTCCTCTCCCTCGCGTCGACGCCGCCCGCTGATTCCTCGCACCCCATCCTGCATCAACGCCAGCCCCCTCAAACCGACGCCGCCGCCTTTTGTTGAGGACGAAAGCCACACCATCGTGGACTCCAAGAACCGAATCCCTGAGATTAAGGGATTGGAAAACAAACGGGGAAAATTGCAAAAATAAATTCCCTAAAACCTCTATTTACAGAAAGAACAAAGCCAAGAAGATTGAAGGGGTGCGAAAATTGCACCTACACCCCTGGCGGCCGAAATATTTAAGAAAAGGTAGGAAATCAGAGATTTGGGGATCCTCCTTATCCCAATAGGACTAGGGCCTTGGGCTTCCCTTATAAAAAGACCCCATGGCTTCATTCCTTAGCCACATCTCCTTTTTTCCTCTCCTTGTGCCATTGCTTCACTATGGATTCTCCAAGGGCCATATTCTCCATGCCGCATCAATTTTTTGAGCATCACGGGGAGGAGACAATAATCAGGACGACGCCGCCGTTCGCGCCGCACATGTTCTTCAACCACGACGGTCGCATCATCCCTGCCCGCGTATGGATTCCGTCGTTCGCTCCACATCAGTTCTTCCAGAAGACGACGGAAGGCGCCGAATCTTCCTCCAAGCCTGCAGATCCAGCAATTCGTCGGGAGACGAATTTTGAAAAGCGGAGGAGAGTTGATGCAGCGTGATCTCAAATTATAGGGCCGAATTTATTTAATTAATTAGTCGTCAATTTTATTTACGTTTTTAAGTGGTCGTAATTGTCTAATTAAATAATTGAGATCGCCTGTGATCTCAACGTTTATTTCGTAGATTTTAATTTTAAAGTGGGTCAATTAATTAGTTAGAGTCAGTTTAGGCAAGTCGGTTGTCAATTTAAATTAAATTACTATTTTTGTAATCTCATCCCTCCTATATAAAGGGACGAGGGTCCAATGTATTAGTCAGTCAAGTATGAATTAAAGTTGAGATTTTTATCTCTCTCTCCCCTTCCTCATCTCCCTCTCTCTCCACGCGATCTCCGCGGTTCTTCTCCTTCAATCCCTCGTTACCGACGAGTTTTTCTCTTCTCAATCCCTCTCTTTTCTTCTACCAAAAATCCACCATAAAAAATTCAATTTTATCTGCGCGCCGATTTTCAATCCGCATCATTTGGTATCCGAGCATGGCATTTAGGTCGTCCTCACAACCTAACGATCCATCCAGGCGCTCGCACCGGCATCATCGTTCATCCGAACAAACACGACGAACCATCTCCACCCTCGACGCCTCCTTCAAAGAGACGGAGCACATGGTACGTGATTTGCAGAACAACTTCCAATCCATGTTTCGGAACGTAATGGCCAACTTTGAGGCCTACCGCGACGCCCAATCGAGGCCTCCACCCGTCGAAGCCACTGCCGCCAGTCTTGATGAAGAAAAACTCACCGTAAAGGAGGAATCTGCCGCTGTCCAGGAGATTCCAGATCTGAGTCTGTCATCGGAATTGACTCCGCCGCCCCCGCCAACCATCCCGACCCCACCTTATCCCTACCAGGTAACGACCACCCCAACCCCAAGCCCCCCCCCCCCCCCCCCCGCGGCTCCCCTAGCCCCGTCAACCCCTTCCGCGAACCCCCCCTCGCCCCACCTGCGCCTCCACCCCCCATCTTCATCTCGCCACCCCTCCCCACGGCCCCTGCTCCTCCCCGGCAACCCCCTTTCCCCAGCCCCGTACGCCCTCAACCCCTCAGGCCTCACCGCCATGGACCCACGACCTCCCTCTCCCTTCCTCCACTTCTCCACAGCCGCCCACACCGCCTCCCCTTTCCCCGGTAACGCCGCCCCGACTCGGCGGTGTCCCCGCGTAGCCCACCGCCCCGATCTCACCCCCCAACACCCGCACCCTCCGCGCTAAGGCTTGCGACGCCGCAGCGCCTCCCGCACCTAGCCTCGACGTCGCGGCAGCCCTCGCACCTCACCCTCCCCACCGCGCCGCTCCTCCTCGCGGTCCTCTCCTCTCCCTCGCGTCGATGCCGCCCGCTGATTCCCCGCGCCCCATCCCGCATCAACGCCAACCCCCCTCAAACCGACGCCGCCGCCTTTTGTTGAGGATGAAAGCTACACCATCGTGGACTCCAGGAACCGAATCCCTAAGATTAAGGGATTGGAAAACTAACGGGGAAAATTGCAAAAATAAATTCCCTAAAACCTCTATTTACAGAAAGAGCAAAGACAAGAAGATTGAAGGGGTGCAAAAATTGCACCCACACCCCTGGCGGCCGAAATATTTAAGAAAAGAGGCAGGAAATCAGAGATTTGGGGATCCTCCTTATCCCAATAGGACTAGGGCCTTGGGCTTCCCTTATAAAAGGACCCCATGGCTTCATTCCTTAGCCACATCTCCTTTTTTCCTCTCCTTGTGCCATTGCTTCACTATGGACTCTCCAAGGGCCATATTCTCCATGCCGCATCAATTTTTTGAGCATCACAGGGAGGAGACAATAATCAGGACGCCGCCGCCGTTCACGCCGCACATGTTCTTCAACCACGACGGCCGCATCATCCCCGCCCGCGTATGGATTCCGCCGTTCGCTCCACATCAGTTCTTCCAGAAGACGACGGAAGGCGCCGAATCTTCCTCCAAGCCTGCAGATCCAACAATTCGTCGGGAGACGAATTTTGAAAAGCGGAGGAGAGTTGATGCAGCGTGATCTCAAATTATAGGGCCGAATTTATTTAATTAATTAGTCGTCAATTTTATTTACGTTTTTAAGTGGTCATAATTGTCTAATTAAATAATTGAGATCGCCTGTGATCTCAACGTTTGTTTCGTAGATTTTAATTTTAAAGTGGGTCAATTAATTAGTTAGAGTCAGTTTAGGCAAGTCGGTTGTCAATTTAAATTAAATTACTATTTTTGTAATCTCATCCCTCCTATATAAAGGGACGAGGGTCCAATGTATTAGTCAGTCAAGTATGAATTAAAGTTGAGATTTTTATCTCTCTCTCCCCTTCCTCCTCTCCCTCTCTCTCCACGCGATCTCTGCGGTTCTTCTCCTTCAATCCCTCGTTACCGACGAGTTTTTCTCTTCTCAATCCCTCTCTTTTCTTCTACCAAAAATCCACCATAAAAACAATTCAATTTTATCCGCGCGCCGATTTTCAATCCACATCATATGAGGAGAAAGAAGTTGGAGGAAGGGCTAAAGGAGGAAGAGAGTTGGAGGGGGAAAGAAATATCTGACCAGAGAGGAGAGAAGAAAAAGAGCCTGCGAGGAAGGAGGCACACCTGGCCGAAGGAATCAAGGAAAACCTCGGAGCTTGTCCTTTTGGAAGATGGCTGGAAACTCTTGAGGACGAGTTTCTACATACTCAAGTAAAGTTGTAATAAAACATTCCTACTTATTCATGTACTCTAGTCTCTAGTAAAGAGAGGAGGCAGATCGTCTGTTGTGGTGCAGTTCCTACTGTGATGATGTGAGCTGCCCAATCTTGATCGAGCAGTTCACACAATTTTGCACGATACGAACCCTCAAAAATTGCAACATGCTAACCACTCGATCGTGATCGAACAACATTCACTGCTACTGCAAAATCTGCCGCATTCTGATCTGCAGCAGATGAACCTAAAAACATTCCAACAAATAGAAGTCGCGGTAACTCGTGATTCGCATGGCAGTGGCTAATGAGGATCTGATAGTCAGGCTCGGATCCAAACTTCGAGAGGAAGCAGGTGACATTCTTATGTATATCATTCAACGCACATGATGACAATCTAGATGTTGAGGTGGATGACGTCGAGGATGAAGCTCATGCAGAGCGGCAAGTTGACGGAAGTAACGATGCTTGAAGATGGGAAGAGCTACTCTCTCATTGCAAGAAGAGCATCATCCCCATTCTCCTCGCAGCACGACACCTTCCTCAATATTGCCTTGTCAATCATTACCGCTATCACCTCCACACCATGCCTCAAACATGGCCTTTCGACGTCTAGCCAATGGCACTCTCCAAGATGCCCTCGTCGAACATAGTCGGGACAAAGTATCGTCTTCCAAGGTTGACAGCCCTGGTTATGCGGGTAAGATTTGGTTCAGTAAAAGGAAGGGGTAAAGTTGCAGTAGAAGGATGAAGGAATTTGCATGGTGACTTGAAATTATCAGCAGATCTAGAGCACGCGACAGCGAGGATTATGTATGGCTGCTTGACGAGGAGTCCTGTCATACAACACGAGGGTGGCACACATGTTGACCACCTGACAGAGGACGACAACCTGCTACATGGTCGGACGTAGAAAGAACAACACAGAAGGTTAAATTTGGACTTTTCAGAAGTGAAAACTAATGTATGTTGGTGCAAGACCACCTGCTTAATGTAAAGTAATGGGTGAGGTCCTATTTAGACGTTAAAAAGGTCTCAATCTCCAGAGAAATATTCCTGAAAATGGGACGGTCCAGACATCTGATTTGACTTTTTACAATGCTTCCTTTACATGTCAGTTTCAGCCTCCCTGTTTGAAAACTTACATATGCTCTTATGATCTACAGTTCTGATGATGCCACAAATACATGAGTATGGGTGAATTTTGAAAATGATAGTACCAACTGAAAAAAAATGGAATGCAACTTTTTTTTCCAGGTCTAGAAACGTTATTGACTGAGAGGAACACATTCCAGTTCAATCTCAAGCTCTCCGCGCTCAACATTTTTTAGCCTCAGGGTGATGTCCTGCTTTACCTTTCCATCTACGATGGAGATTATACTGTCCTTGACGAAGGTATTGTCCTCTCCAGCAGGACATTTGTTAAGCTGCATGGACTCATTCGCTGAGCACCCTTCCCATGCTTTGGCTGCTGATACAAGAGGTTGGATGTCTATTTCTGCCTCGCCCATGCGATCGTCCGTCGAGAATGTATCTTTGTCATAGACTTGCTGCAGAGGAAGCAGAAGAACGTCTTCAAATCATATATGCATAGAGAAGAAAGGAAAATTCAAAATTTAGATTACTTTTGAGATCAGTACTGGCTTGGTACCCAAGCATAATTAAGTTGGAGGCCATGTAGCTTTAACATTATTGTAGAAGACATTTCCTCTTTCAAAAAGACAGGATCGAATTATAATTGAAAAGTTGACAGGACTATACGATTAGATTCACAAAAAATGTCGTGTTCATTGTCACAGTACAGACAACAAATCATAAAAAACGGTAATCCATTTAGTTTTCTACTGCGATATAACAGGTATCCATTGTTATATCTTCGAATCATTACCTGTATAATATTGTGCATTGCATGGTCTAAAAACTATTCATCTGTAACAATGAATCGGACCTACCATCACATGCAAACTGTAAGCAGCACAGAATTAAGCGTTCGAGAATGAGTCAGTGAAGAACTTCAGCAAAACATCATCTAATGCAGATCGCTATATTATAGTATCAGGACAGGATGTCTGGATAGAGGAAGTAGGTATTTCAGATTAAGGGAAACAAGCGCTTTACATTTTTTTGAGGAAGAAGCAAGAGATTTACATTCTTAGTGCACGAGGGCTCTACGTCTAGATAGGAATTGTTCGATTCCTCGTGGTAGAGTGTATGTAAAGAATGGTATGAGTGGCTTGTAATTCGGAGAGGCAGAGGACTTAGACTAAGGATATGTATGGTAATGCAACTTAGATGTATTTGAATTTTAATATAAATTTTCCTTTTGAAAAAGGTAGTGACCTATTATTATGATCGGTATTTCTATCTTGCTACGGACAACGTGAAATTCTTGAACAATACAGCTAGATGGTTCTGTGCAATAACTAACGTTATACATGCAGATATTAGACAAGACAACTCCAGTATGCCAAAAAAAATAGAGAATGAGGTAACGTAATTTGAGGATAATGATCTTACCAGCTTGAGGGGTGGCATAGAATCAGGAATGGACAACATTATCCTTTCATTCCAAATGGGATTCAAACTGCTCTTTATTACACGAGTTTTCATTGACTGCAAAATACGTTGTCAAGATAAAGCCAATATATTAAAAAGATTCAGGACAAAACAATGTTGGCGATCTTACTTGATGCCCCATCGTCAGAATGATATAAGGATCACTAGTCATCACGTCCCGTACAGCCAGATTTGTGCCCCTTATTATGTTGACTTTAATTAATCCAACAAATTCAACCATTCCCATCTACAGAGTTGATCAGTGAGACCATAGTCATCATATAACAAGGCTCTAAAAAAGCTAAGAAGCACGTGTATTTAATCGGTTATACCGTCATGGTTTTCTTTAATGACTTGTTCTCCGTTTCCTTCCTCCTCCAGCTATTCCTGAAAGCATTGCCTAAACCATGAAGACGAATGCCAGTGTGTTGCTTCTCAAAATTTCTCTTGTCATGCTGTGACTGGGATGGGCTTAAAATGGCGAGTGCCAAAGTATCATTCTGTTCACTTAAATTCGAAAATTGTTGAAATTCATATTTTCGCCTGAAAATAAGGAAATTATAAGAGGTTAAATATCAAATATGGCGATCTGTCTACACACTACATGTGATCTTTGGACATACCTAATGAAGTCAATTCGTTCCTCCGTGGAAGAACTTGGCTTGGGTTTCTTGAAATAGTCTGGCAAATAGGCTTCATATTTCTGATTAACGACAGTGTTTCCACCACCATCAATTAAGTAATTCACCTGCTCATCTGTCCATTCATCTAACTTCACAGACAGAACCTGAGATGTGAAATAAACGTGAGTACATCAGTGTTATGCTTGGTGGAAGCAGGTCATAGAAATAAATACACAGATATACAAGCAACGGTCAACACAAGATTTACAAGATTAGGTAAAGCCCTAAAAATTAATTTCCTCCGATCCTACCTTGAATAATGTCCTTGCATTCCCTACAAGACGAATCTAATGGAACTTGTTTCTTATCAATAAGGGATTATTACAAATTATTATGAATTTTGGAAGCAATGTATATTGGCATTGGTTAAGCTATCATTAACTCATAATCCTTTCATTAGCAGTAACTAATCATGATTATGGAGACTAATGATGATTAAGGAACTAATCACGATTAGTGTATTAATCATATAATATTAGATGTTAATCATAATTAAGAAAAATTAATTTGATGAGTGCTAGTTAAGTGTCGTTAGCAAAACCACAAGCTTCAGAATAGACATGGACAAAACTCATGGGCTGGATAGCCTATGATTTTGACGCTGACATGTCAGCTGTCTGGGATCTACGCAACATGAGAATACTAATTCATCGGTCACGCTAACTGGGCGTTGATCGGGATGACAAGTAGGCAAGATGGAGGCCTATAGATACCACCCACCCATTCATTCTCTATGATTCCATTCCATACAACACCACACAAGGCTAAGGTTGAAAGGCCTAGCAAATGTGCATACTTGGACATATACATGTAGATATATTTCCGGCCAGAGGAAGTGTGCTTGTTCGTGATAGTTATGATTCAGATCTTCAATATCTCGACCTCGACAAGTCAACACATTTACCTAAAATCAACATTTTATCTTTTCGAACATTTGACTTTAGTCAACACTTTGACTTGATGATTCTTATACTTCTAAATCATTATTTCTATACAAAGTACATGCATCAAGAGGCACTTTGGAATGTGCTCGTTTTTTATTCAAAATTAGATTTCAATCATTTCAGGAGTTGTTTGAACACGAATAGAAGTAGATTACGGTAAAGAAAAGATATCACATTTATGTAATGAAATCATGCTTTTATTGTTGTTGGATTTTAAAGCTAAATTAAATCAAATTCTTTATTACAGTGTTCTTCGTTATAGAGAACGTTCACATGCTTTTTGTAGAACTCATAGTTAATTGATTCATGAATTACACCGGAATAATTGCTAAAATGAAATTGATGTCGTGAATCACACTTGCAATGCTAAGATTCATGCAAGTTACATGGGTTTGAGAGTTTGGAGAGAAAAATCATGTGTAACAAAAGAGTCATAAGAAAATATGGATAAATATATTCCATATGTATATATATACTAGAATACTTAACAGAGGAAAGCTAAAGATTCATACGTGATATTATATCGTCATTCGGTGGAAATTGATATGTGATATTATATCGTCAATCGGTGGAAATTGATATGGCTTAAATTAGATCTGCATACAACATACTATTTTTGACGATTAGGATGACTTGGAATATATACTATAGGTCGTACAAACAACGTATAGGTTTGTCAAAAGAACTTTGTATGACAGGCCAAACCTAAGTAGTACACGATTGTTCAAATATGTTGCGCATGTAAAATAAATTATTAGCAATACGTAATTCTCAGTTGTCGTCAGACAGATTGCATGACTGAAGATGCGAGCGTGGGATATGTAGCAGTTGGATCCTCGAGGGCTGTATGCTTCCTTGTAAGACAAGTTGATGGTTTGAAAACCCTGAATAATGAAACAACAAAAACTGCCTTGATAGTATCAGAGGATTGGTTGAGGCGACATACGATGGCATAAGCTCATCAAATCAACACAACCTTCGATACTGGAGTGTCCGCTACGAGATCCCAAAGTATTTAATTTCACTAAATCCTAATTTCCGACCTAATGTAGTATCCAAATTGGACAAACTCCATCTTCTATCACTCTTCTAGACCTTTCCAACGAGCCCAAGAACATAACAAATAGATATTGTATGCAAAAGTAAGGTAGTTTATGGCTTTTGGGCTCAGAACCGAACTGCGAAATCTGGGTACCATATGTCGATATAATTATACCTATATGATGTGAGCGAGATGATGATCACATGTACATGCTTGAATTGAAAATCCGAGCACTTTCACGTGAGGCGTGTTTTGGGAATATCTAGATATCACAACATATTGGGGGCGATTTTGGGAGATCCAAGTGTCGCATGTCGATACAAATTATACCACAATGATGTAGACGAGATGAGGATCACATGTTTGCAGGTCAAAGATCTGAGTAGTTTTGCTTGGGTGTATTTTCATGATTATTTATATTTTATCGTGAAATTCAAGAGTGATTTCCAAGCTATTCGACCTTTGTATCGTAATGAAACTTTTATGCATATGATCCATTTAATGAAATAAAAAGTGCAAAGTAGATGAATTAATTGAATAATTGCCTATTGTGAGTGTGATCATCGCCATTAATGAGTAACCTAATTATAGTAAGATCCTATTGAACCAAATTTTAAGTAGTCAAAATAGAAATCAATGCTAGATGATTTAGATGATAGCTCAATTAGGAATGAGATGGTTAGTAAGTGAAATCATGATCTCATCATCTATGTCCATCATGAGTGCTTGGTGACTATGGTGATTATATGATATATGACCTGTAGCGGTGGTAGTTTTTCCCGCATGCTCAGTGCTATGGTTGTTTCCACGGTTAAGGTTCTTCTCTCATATTGAGGGTGGTTCTTGTGCTTGACTCCACGGTTGAGGTATCTCATGTGTTGAAGTTGTTGCACACCTTGTAGTTTTCTCGTGATGTTTGGGTAGTTGACGATAGTGATCACAAGGGATGGGCATGCACCTTTGGGTCTCCAGGTAGAAGACTTGACAGTCTCGACCTCAGTTCCTTGCGAGGGTTGGACGACATGCAGTTTCGCCTGTGCCCAGAGGAGTTGTGTGATGAAATTCGAAGACACATGGTAGACAGTCCTTTTTTAGACAAAAAAGGGGGAAGCACTCAGTGATGGTCGGTAGTTGTGTCTTCGCTTTCAGTCATATGATTAACACGAGTGGTTAATGAGAGACAATCACTCAAGTTGGTTGCTCGTAGTGGTTGCTCATAGTGATGAAGGGAGTTTTGGGATGTGGGTAGCAAAGGAGGTATTCTTACCGATTTGCCACATGTTCGGAGAAAAAACGGAAGGTAGTCATAGATTTTCCGACTACAATGAATGTGGTGAATTATATCCTAAATTCCAGATTCATAATTGAGATGTGCCTACGTCAAGGACTTTTATTGAAAATTAAAGAGAATAATTTAAGTGTTAGAATTCACTAGTAGAGTTCACTTGAAAGTAAGTTTTCATGTTACTTGTGTACTCATTTTAGTTGTCCTTTCAATTCGATTATTTGTGTTATTAATGTTTCCACTGCTATTATTACTGATTTACCATTTAAATAGAATAAATTTGTATTCTGCAATTTCTTATAACGTACGCCTCTTCCATGTGATCCAACAGAGACCCAACGTTGTAGTAATGAGCTACTTTGTTGCATTGAGGAGCTATCGGATTTAGATGCACCAAATAAGGCGTGTGTTACATTTTTGGTAGTTTTACTTTTACAGTTTCTACTTCTGCTTACTTTGTTTACTTGTGAGAGACAATTATGGCGTATGTAGTTTGTTATACTCTGATGGCATATTCGTATTAGTGGATATGGTTATTGTTATACCCGTTGACATATCAGTGAGAAGTGAATGCGGTATATTTACTTCATTTTACTTTGTTTATTCTCCTACTTATCTGCATGTTGTATTTTGAATATCAATTGGATACTTGTGCATTAGTAGTCGAGTATTGAGGTCCTAGGGAGGGCATCACATTCACAGCTTCAAAATCCATAATAGGTGAGGTAAATCACATGGACTAATCTCCGACGTGGAATAAAATGAATTAGACTTAATGTAATAAGAAGAAATGATTTTTTCTAGTATAATAAGTTTTGCTAAACTAAAATACTTGTTTACCTTTCTCTTCTTCGTTACTTTGCGGCCGCTAACGTCTATCCTATGATTTCTGAAACTTAATAAGCATTAGTGTGCCATCGCAAGGACTTTAACTAGCTAGCCAACCAGCCAACAATACTTGCCTGTAACCTAAGGTAGTTATTAATTCTTTTATGTTCTCTCCTTTCATGTTAATGTATATGTAGAAGAATATAATGAAACAGATTGCTATGTAAATTTTATTTTATAAATGAGAAATTGTGAGATAATTTCTCTATAACATTTTTATTGCAGTCTAATTCTAAAGGTTAGCCATTATTATGGGTAAAATTATTGTTGAGTAAATAGATCAATAAGGGAAGGATCTGACGACCCGTAGTCAAAGTCCTGGAGCATAATCAATAATTAACAACTATTAGAGATATTCAGAAACTATAGATATATTAAGATCCTCCGATCTTATTAACTATAAAAGTATTACTATTCATAAATCAGTATCCTTGATGTACATCCTATTAGATAGAATAAGAAGTAATCAATTGCCTTGATTCATTTGAGGATCATGGTGGATTAGGACTTAGTTAAGCAGATGACTACAATGGTGGCAACGTTCCAATAGATGTGGAAAAGGCAATATGCATTAGAGCATCAAGCTGAGAGACCCAAGGCACCTAGACCTGTGGATGCTAGAGTTAATGGTCTTGTTCACCCTTGTGAGGAAGAATCGAACTACCATCACTCCATTGATTATGCTCCTATCGAGTTAAAGGAACAATGGAGGAGGCCCATCGTACGCAACTAAAAAATTACTTAACTCCTACAAGGTAAGATTCCACGATTCAAAGGCATAGAGAGACCTACAACAGTAGAAACATGGATGGATGATCTTGACGTCCTTGGGATGGATTGGTTGGAAAAATATCATGCAAGCCTTGATTGTTTCAAGGCGATAGTAACATTTCACCTTCCCAACTCCGTATAATTACATTTTAGTGGAAAGACTTCCAATGATGAAGTGGTATATATCTCTACTTTAAGGCACAACAATTGTTGTACGGATGCGAAGACTACCCGGACTATATATCTATCACCATCGAAATAGAGCGAATGGTAAAAGATATGCCTATGGTTTGTGAATTTCCTGGTGTATTTCCAGATAAACTACATGGATTACCACCTGAGCGAGAGATTGACTCTCTTGTACCTTATACTCGACCAATCTTTATTCCGTCATATCGTATATCACTAGCTGAGTTACAAGAACTGAAGGTGCTACTGCAAGTTGGATAAAGGGTTCATTCTCCCTAGTACTTCACCATGGGATTCACCAGTGTCTTTATGGGCCATTGCAATTATACACAATTATACATTGATTGTTAAAAATTAAATAAAAAGACAATAAAGAATCGATATCCTTTGTCACAAATAAATGATCTCTTTGACAAGTTACAAGGTTCTACTTTAAATTCCAAGATCAATCTATGATCTAAATAAAATTGATCGAGGATTAGGGACTTAAATATCTCTAAAATAACTTTTCGTACACGATACATGCATGACAAGTTTTTAGTTGTCTTTTAGACTAACTAATGTACCAACAACCTTTATGGATCTTATGAACCGAGTATATAGTCAGTTCCTAGATCACTTTGTGGTAGTATTTATTGATGATGCACTTATATATTCTATGGATAAACAACATCACGAAAATCATCTATGACAAGCACTTGAGACATTACAGAAGAACATGTTGTATGCCAAGTATAACAATGTGATTTTTGGTTAACGGAAGTAGAAATAAAGGTGTTGTGGTATAGTCAAGATTTTGAAGAAGCTATGTAGGTGCCTGAGGCGGATAAGAGAAAGAAATATCCTCGATAATATCAAGTATGAAGTTGTATATACTTGGCAATAAATGAAAATGAATCTCATTCTCTTTAAGGTTTTTATGGCTCGCATTTTCTTTAAAGTTTTTATGCCTTTATTTCTATGTCTTGAGGATGAGACTTTCTTTAAGGCTTTTATAATTGTAACGCCCTCTCAGTTTCCTTGGATCCTACCTTGAATAATACTAAAAATCCAAGCTGATGAGACGAATCAAGCGAACTTCGTTTCATGTCGATCGGTGATCATTACAAATTGTTAGGAATTTTCATGTATATCAGCATTGGAAAATTGATGATTAAATATGATTTAACTATCATGAATAATATGTATGATCCATATTATTTAGATACATGATCTAAGATAATTAAATATGATTTAATTATCAAGGATATGATTAATGTGATATCACTATCCATAAAAATCATAAATATTATAAATGTGATTTATAATATGTTGGAGAGATTTAGTTGTAAATAGTATCTACGAAATAAACGTTGGTGTGAATTGTATTCACATTGAAAATTAATTGTAAATGTAATTTACATTTAATATTGGATGATTAAACTTGATTCACAATTGTTAATGGCATGATTGAAATTATCACAAATAATTTGGAATTATTTTGTTGAATAATTACGCAACAAAAGTTATTGCACATGTGGAACATTTGATGAGATATGAGATCCCACAAAATTGGAAAAAGGAAGCCACCTGTCTATTATATATGTTGGACGACCACCATTAAGTCTTAATTCAATGTGACCATCTACTCTATGTTATGAAATAGGCTTGTCTCCAATTGTTTCCACATTAATTGGTTTAATTCAAATTAAATTATATTGATGAATGTAGCGATATATTTATGCTTTAATGTACTGTTTCTTAATTATCTTTCCACTTATGTATGACCCATGTAATTTACCCATAGGCTCATCTCCTATATAAGAGAGCCAGGGTTATGGAATAAACTAAGAAAAGATTTTTCCCCAACATGGTATCAGAGCGACGGTCCTATACCGAGGCTCCGAAACCCTAACCCTAGCCCCTCCTCCCTATCTCTCCTCTCGGCTCCTCCAAGTGCCGCCTCTGGCGGCACCGGTGTCCCTGCGGCACACAACCGCCTGCAGCGGCGTCAACACCTCGCCTCCCTATTTCCCCCAACGCGCCTCTCGAGACCCTAGCGACCCTCCCAAGACCCCAGCGTGCCTCCGCCTGCGGCCGCGCAGCCCCCTGCAGCTCCTCCCTTGCGATCAACGCCACCCACACAGCTCCCCAGTACCGCTCATTGCGGACCTCGGCGAACCCACTTGTTGTTGGCCGCTAGAAAAGAAATCATTTCCGTGTTCTATATGAGATCGGTTGCATAAATTTGTATATGCAATCGAATCTCTATATGTCAGGATAGACAACCCGGTGTTTCATCTTCTTAATTAGTCTTCTCGAGTCATCATGTCTGAAAACAAGGTTGACATTCGCTCCATGGGCGCCTTTCGAGGTCCTGCGACAATAGTAAAGATGGATGGGGGACCAACTATGAACTGTGGGCTATGCAGTTCATGAGTATGATGAAGTCTACTCGTAAGCAACACATTCTTACCAAGGAAGAACCGACCGAGAAGACTGGAGTCAATGCCTCATGGGAGGCAGATGATGCTTACGCAAAGGTGTGGCTGTCAGGTACCTTAGCATTGGAGATTGCCAATGACATACTTCATCAACCCACTGCCAAGGCAATGTGGGACATTCTTTTTGCTACCTATTCACAAGCCAAGAACGAGATGAAGATACTGCAGCTCCAACATGATATCTTCACCACTAAGCAGAATGGGCGTCCACTCCATTCCTTATATACATTATTGCGTGGGATGTTTGAGAAGCTATATAGCTTCATGCCACTCAACTCTACTCCTGAGCAACAGAAGACTTATCGGAATGCCACCATGGTTGGTGTCTTTTTGGCAGCCCTTGATCCTGAGTATGAGGCTGCTCGTTCGCAGATTCTAGCAGATTCGACCATTCCTCTAATGGAAGAAGCTTTCCGTCGGCTAAGTCGGATCACTGTTCCATCTTCTCTTACCAGCCAGTCATCTTCCGCAATGGTCGACTCTCGAGGTCGAGGGGGCTCCTATTATTCTCGTGGACGCGGATCTCGCAACAGAGGTGGTCGTATACGTCAGCCCTGCACCTTTTGCCATCGCTCTGGGCATACCGAAGACACATGCTACTCCAAGCATGGATTTCCAGCTTATGCGCATGTGGCTGAGCAGATTGAGCCTCTTGCAGCTTCTACTATGGATCAACGGTTCGATGATCTTGTGGCCAGATTGAGAGGTATCATACCTCCAACCTCTCCAGCAGTGTCTTCCTCAGCTCCTGGCAGTCACTCCGATATGGCAGCGACCTCCACCAGCGACTCAGGTAGTACCTATGCATTCACTAGCAGTTGTGGGTCAGATGTAGTCGAATGGATTATGGATTCTGGAGCCACACATCATCTGTCGGGTGACAGAAATCAGCTTACAACATACATGCCTATTCCTCCAGGATGTACAGTGGTTATTGCAGACAAGACTCATTCTCCAATTACAGGACAGGGGGAGATCAACTTGACTCGCTCTATGAATTTACAGAATGTTCTACATGCACCTGATTTTTCTATGAACTTGCTGTCTATTAGCCAGATTACAAAAGATCTACATTGTAGAGCCATTTTTGACCCTTCCTCTCTCGTGTTTCAGGACATCCTTACGGGCAAGGTGATTAGATGTGGCCGTGAGCAGGGCGGTCTTTATCGCCTAATTCGAGCACCCTATGCTGGTTACTCCTCTTCTGCCTGATCAGCCTCACCGTACTTGTGGCATCTACGTTTTAGCCATCTCCCACTCCAGAAACCGTGTCGTGTCCTGCCGCAGGTCTCGTCTCATATGTCCTTCCAGTGTGAGGCATGTCAGTTGGGAAAGCATCACCGCTCGACCTTTCCCAGTCGTTAGAGTCGGAGCAGTAGCTCCATTTTTGAGTTGTTTCATGTCGACATTTGGGGTCCCAGTCATGTTCCAGATCACCAGGGACACAGGTTTTATCTAGTTGTTGTTGATGATTTTTCACGTTTGTCATGGGTCTTCTTAGTAAAGAATAAATCTGATGCTGGAAGTGTTATCATGAATTTCTTGTCTGAGATTGAAAATATTTTTTGTGCTTATGTGAAAATTGTGAGAACTGATAACGCCTTGGAATTTTGTATACATGCTCTATCCAAATACTTGTCAACCCGAGGTATCATTCACCAATCTTCATGTGCATACACGTCTCAACAAAATGGCATTGCAGAACGAAAACACCGGCATTTGCTTGATGTCACGCGAACACTCCTCATTCAGAGTCGTGCTCCACACTCATTTTGGGGTGATGCTGTGCTTACGACACGTTACCTTATTAATCGTATGCCCTCATCGGTCCTGGGTGAGAAAATTCCTTTCTTTCTTGCATTTCCTGACAAAGACTTATTCTCACTCACCCCTCATGTGTTTGTCTCCATTGCATTTGTCCATCAGTTGTCACCAGGTGTTGACAAGCTCTCTCCTAGAGTTGTCAAGTGTGTATTTATTGGGTACTCCAAGACACAAAAGGGTACATGTGTTATGATCCGTTGCGTAGGAAGTATTATGTTAGTGCTGATATCACCTTTTTTGAGTCTGTGATGTACTTTTTTCCTACGGGTGATCGATTGACCCATTCAGACACTGATGACAACATATACATGCCACCACCACCTCTGCCACCTAAAAATTACCATACCACCACCGCCACCACCACCACTACCACCACCAGGGATGTAAAAAACGGCTTAAACGGCTGTTTAAACGACCGTTTACACGCATGCGGTCCTGGACCGCACCGACTATGCCTAGGTGGGCACATATGCGGCCAGACCGCTTAATCAACGTTAAACGGCCGTTTAAACGCCGTTTAAACCCTGTTTTTTACATCAATGTGTATACCCTCAATGCAAAACCAAGAATGCACAAATGGAAATCAACCTAAACCTTATGGAGTAGATATTAGGATGGCTCATATGATTTAAATATGACAATATTTGATATATATTGTGAATATGTGATTATATTTTATAATTTAGTTATATTTCTTATTAATTATATATATATATGTAAATATTTTTTATTAATTAAAAATACAAAACCGCATAACCCGTTTAATTTCCGTTTAAACTCCTGCATACCGTTTAAACAGTAGTCAGTGACCCTACCGACTGAATACCGCATATCGCTTTTTGCAACCTTGGCTACCACCATCTCCACCTCTGCCATCACCACCACCTATATCAGTCCCAGTTCCACCATTACCACACCATTATACCTGTCAGCTTGCTCCTGCTCATGGACAACGCTCATCATCAAGCACGCATGAGGTATGGTCTGATAACACAATTTCTACTGACGGGTCCAATGGTATACCTGAGCAGGATTCTACAGATGGGACAGATGTGGAGCATGCAGATTTGGACTTACCTACTGCTCTTCGGAAACAGAGGCGTAACTGTGCATCATATCCCATGGCATCGGTGGTGTCTTTTGATCGCTTGACTGGCGACTTCAGGTCTTTTGCAGTTGCATTATCAGAGGTGGTGATTCCAAGAAACTACCAGGAGGCTATGATGGATAACCGGTGGCGTTTGGCTATGGAAGAAGAGATGGTTGCTCTCCGCTCGAGAGGCACGTGGAGTCTTGTACTAGCTCCTCCAGATGCCTCTATAGTTAGCTGTAAGTGGGTATTTACAGTTAAGCAAAATGCAGATGGTAGCATAGAAAGATACAAGGCACGACTGATTGCACGAGGGTTTACTCATACATATGGCGTGGATTATCTTGACACATTCTCACCCGTCGCACGTCACTCTACCTTATGGATTCTTCTCTCTGTGGTTGTCATTCGTGATTGGCCACTGTTTCAATTAGATGTCAAGAATGCATTTCTTTATGGAGATCTCCAAGAAGAAGTCTACATGTAACAACCACCTGGGTTTGCTGTTGAGGGGGAGTGTTCAAAGGTGTGTAGATTCCATAAAGCGATCTATGGCCTGAAGCAGAGTTCTAGAGCTTGGTTCCAGAAACTCTCAGATCTATTTCAGAAGCATGGATACAAGCGTTCAAATGCAGATCATTCTCTTTTTGTACAGAGAACATCTGAAGGTACGATTGCTATTATGGTGTGTGTTGATGACATTCCCATTACAGGAGATAACATACAAGGAATAAAAAGGGCGAAAGAATGTTTGGGTCGTGAATTTGTTACCAAGGATCTTGGAAATCTGAGATACTTTCTGGGACTGGAGTTTGCCAGAAATCAATGGGGACTTGTGATGACCCAAAGGAAATATGTCACGGATTTGCTAAGTGAGACAGGAATGCTTGGATGTCGACCGGCCACTACACCTATGGATCCAAGCATGAAACTATATGATGGTGACACTGATGAGGTTGATAAGAGGAGGTACAGAGAGTTGATAGGAAAGCTCCTTTATGTTACCATTACCAGACCTGATATCTCATTTGTTGTTAGTCGGGTGAGCCAATTCATGGAGCAACCACGTCAGGTACATATGAATGCTATACAAATGATACTTAAGTATCTTAAAACAGCTCCTGGTGCAGGACTATTGTTTAAAAAGGGGGAAAGAGGTTACCATCTCAGCATGCGTGGATGCAGACTATGTAGGGTGCCCAAATGACAGGAAGTCCACAACTGGATTTGCCGTATACATTGGAGATTCTCTTGTCTCATGGAGAAGCAAGAAGCAATCCGTTGTACCCAGATGTAGTGCTGAGTCAGAATATAGGGCAATGGCCCGGGCTACTATAGAAATGATGTGGACTCGAGTTGTGCTTACAGATTTACATATAGAGTCCTCTTCCTATAGCACTGGAATGTGACAATCAGGCTGCTATATTCATTGCAAATAATCCAGCATTTCATTTACGCACCAAGCACATCGAAGTTGATTGTCATTACATACGAGATATGATTCAGAAAGGTTTTATCTCTACATCTCATGTCAGCTCCGGAGATCAGACTGCAAATAAATTCACCAAGGCCCTACTCAGAGGGCCATTTCAGAAATGTTCGTCCAAGATGAGCATGATCGATATCTATGCTCCATCTTGAGGGGGAGTGTAGCAATATATTTATGCTTTTATGTAATGTTTCTTAATTATCTTTCCACTTATGTATGACCCATGTAATTTACCCATATGCTCATCTCCTGTATAAGAGAGCCTAGGGTTATGGAATAAACTAAGAAAAGGTTTTTCCCCAACAATGAATATTCAATATATTTAATTTATTTAAATTAATTATTTGTTGTTGCAAATTTATGCAATAAAATGATGGCCATTGATTTGAAAGCACAAATTAATCTACACCATTGATTATGTGTACACATGGATTGGGATCCATGGACATCCAATTTCGTATAAAAGAAAGGGTAAACCCTTGTCTCTTCTACTATAACTTCAAGAGCAACAAATTTCTCTTTATTCTCATACACGTCCAAGCTCTCTATCTCTCTCTCTCTCTCAATATTGTGGTTGTTCACTATATTAACCTAGAGAGCCTCGTAGTCATCGCAAGACCATTGTGTTGTTGGATAGACTGCTCGTGGATCTTCGCATTCTTTGACGCATCTT
Source organism: Ottelia alismoides (assembly GCA_037367405.1). NCBI lineage: Eukaryota > Viridiplantae > Streptophyta > Magnoliopsida > Alismatales > Hydrocharitaceae > Ottelia > Ottelia alismoides. Next base: position 41,452 of record JAZKJV010007425.1, on the reverse strand, counting down.
GCTCATGAGGAAGGCTATAGATTTCATGGGACAAAATCAGGATAATCCACATTCAGATCTTTAAATCGGATTACGGAAAGTATCCATCTCATCCACGTGCCCGTAAGTGCATTTTTCGTCAGATCGAACTTGAGACAGAAGGTCTCTTTGTTTAAAGACACCGATCACAATCACGTTTCAAGATGTAATTCTTTGGCTTGTTTACGATCTTGATGAAATGATTTGAGAAACATTCTCATATCATGTGATTTCATATAATTAAAATTTTTAAATTCTGCTACCCATGGCAACTAGTATGACTAGTTGCCTTAGATCTTATTTGATGCGATCTACATGCTTTCGTGATGTATTAAGGCCTAAATCCTATCATTCAAGTGATATCAGAGCCTTGATCAAAGGTCTTGGATCTGATTCAAATCTTGAGGGAACAAGGTTTTGTATATCAGATACGCGGAGACTCGTAGTTTATGCATAAGATGCATGTTTTGAATTATTTTTTGCAAAAATGAAAAAGGTATTGTTTATGAACTGTTTAGACGAAAATTTTGGATATTAAAATGTACTTAGAATATCTAAATGTCCTCAAATCAGTAAATAATATATGTCTCCAAAGGTGTATAAATTAAAATTCGAAAAGTTCACGCAGTAACATTGTTTTTATATAATTTCACGAATATCTAACAAAATAATTCTTGGGTATGGTTTTCTGTCATTAAATATGAAATAAACACTTTAATTAAGCAAAGAATTAAACCAGCAAATCGCTTGAATTTATTTCACGTGATTCTGACTTTGTTTGCCATAAATATTCCATATTTAATGGAGATTAAGGTTCACAAAGTCGATATGCAGTATTGGTTCGATCAGGCGGTTCGGAGCGAGTAAGCGGATTAAGCATTAATTTAATCATGTCCAATTCATAATTTCTTTGATTTACATTGAATGATAAACACATTAAGAAAGTAATCTTGATTACCTAATCATCATTCGACCCATCTCCACTAAGGTTCGGAAATGCGGTCCATGATGGCCTATGCGGTTGCATATATGTATGCAGTCAATCTTCATAACCGTACATGACATATGTGGTCATATGCGGCCCAAATGCCTATGCGGACCACATAAACTACATATGCGGCCGCATATTAGGTCCATATGCAGTTTGAGCGATTACGAGATTCATATAAGGATCTGATTATCCAATCGAACCCTACTCCAGGCGAAAAATCTTTCAAACCTTGCCATTTCCTGATTTCGAAACCATCATAGCTTCAAAACCCTTGTTCCCCGACTCCTAGCTGCCTCTTCAACGTTTCTTCATTGCCTCCATATTACATTCACCTTCGCAACAACTCTACCTCCATTGTGATTCTTCTGTTGCAATGCCTTTGCCTTCACAGCACCTTTTGACTTTGCAGTGCCTCCACTTCTGTCGTGAGTCATCCGTAGTGGTGCCTCCTCTTCCGCAATAGCTCCTTTGCGACTGCGACTCCTCTACCTCTTGGTCCATCCTTTGTAGTGACTCCACTTCGCGGCTTGTTAGGTGCTTCTTCTGCTCGAATCACCTTGCCATTATCAATTGTAAGCATTCCAAGTACCATTTTGGTTTCTTGCTTTTTTGATAAAAATTTAGTTTAGAATGTGTTCCTATATATATATATAAAGCACATATGTAATGATTTGGATTTGATTCGTTAAACTGAATTTAGTAAAATTGAGTTGGATTATTAAAATTAATTTCATTGATTTTTTTAAATTGAATTCATTTTTGTTCTATTAGAAAAAATTAAAATTACTATGCAAATAGAATTACTGTGATGCAATACATTTCATGTTACTTTAATTTGTCATACATCAATTTAAAATGAGTTTGATAATGAGCTATCTTTTTGTTGATTTCTAATTATATTAATTTTTGTATGCCCCATTTCATTTCATGAACTGGTGCCCATAATTGATATCTTATTTTGTAGCTCATACTGGCAGCCTTCTTTGCATGATTGGATTTTTTTATCTTTTCTAACCATTATTCCATCAAAAATTATGATTATCTAATGGGGATTATTAAGTATCATGTTGTTTCCATATTATGTTGATAATACGAGTTATGTTGATAACAACTATATTATGTTTCCATATTATGTTTCTATATTTTGTGGTTCCTTTTTTTGTTTTTAAAAGTATGTATGGAAATCTAAAGGAAACATGTAGTTTTTTTGTAATATGAAATGATACCTAAATATATTTCATTAATATCTTTAATTAAAATGATGTAAATCGCATAAGGAAGAAGACAAGTGATTTTGTGAGATGAAATCATGGGATCGCGAAAAGTTCATGACTCATACTCACGCTTGCAAGTGCACTCTCGTCAGATCGGACTTGAGTCAGGAGACTTCTTTTAGAAGCTTTGAGGGTTACAACCACGCATCAAGAGGTAAGCCTAAAATCGTGTGTTCTTGATGAAACGACATGGGAAATGTTCCTATACAATGTGGTTTCTGTTAACGAATATATTAGTTGTCTGTGTGTCTCTCTGTTATTTTTATTTTCAGCTGTATGCTTTATGTAATTTACCCATAGGCTACTCTCCTATATAAGAGAGCCTAGGGCTTATGGAATAAACATCACTTTCATTTTTTCCCAACATGGTATCAGAGCGACGGTCCTAGACCAGAGTTCTCGAAACCCTAACCCTACCCCACCCCACCCGCGAGCCTCTCTTTCTCATCGCCGGCGCCGCCAGCGCTTCTGCTCCGCCGCTGCGCCTCCGCCGGTGCCCACGCGCCTGCGCGCCTGCCTGTGCGCCCCTGCGCGCCTGCCTGTGCGCCTTCACGCGCCTGTGCGCGTAGGTCAGCGCCTGTGCTCGCACCTTCACGCGCCTGTGCGCGCGCCTTCACGCGCCTGTGCGCGTAGGTCTGCGCCTGTGCACGCTCCTTCACGCGCCTGTGCGCGCTCATCTGCGCCTGTGCGCGCAACTTCACGCGCGGCTGTGCGCTCGTCTGCGCCTGTGAGCACAACTTCACGCGCGGTTGTGCGCCTGATCTTATCTTCACGGTGCACGCCTGTGCGTGTCTTCACGGTGCACGTTTCTGTGAGGTCAGAGGGCACCAAGGAGCCCTAAGCGTGTGCGAAGTCCTAAAGAGCACACCGTCACCTACATGGGTTTAGTTGTTTGAGGTCTACACAAGCAACTAAACCCGTCTATGTCATTGTAGACAAATCTTATCTTCAGTCAATCGCTCCAGTCTTCAGTTTCCAGTATGTCAGAAAGCAAGGCGGATATCCCATCCATTGGCGCCTTCCGTGGTCCGGCGCCTATCGTCAAAATGGACGGCACAAACTATGAACTGTGGGCGATGCAGTTCATGAGCATGATGAAGTCAACAAGTAAGAAACATATTCTTACCGAACCAGAGCCTGCTGAGAAGACTGGAGCCAATGCCTCTTGGGAGGCCGATGACGCATACGCCAAAGTTTGGCTATCTGGTACGTTGGCAATTGAGATTGCCAATGACATTCTACATCAACCCACGGCTAAGGATATGTGGGACATTCTGGCGGCAACATATTCACAGGCAAAGAACGAGACAAAGATTCTGCAACTCCAGCATGACATATTCACTATAAAGCAGAATGGTCGCCCTCTACATTCACTCTACACATCCCTGAGAGGGATGTTCGAGAAGCTCTATAGCTTCATGCCTCTGACAGCCACGCCAGAACAGCAGAAGACATATCGGAATGCGACTATGGTGGGTGTGTTCCTTGCTGCACTTGATCCAGAGTATGAGGCGGCACGATCCCAGATCTTGACCGACTCTACTATTCCTCCCATGGAGGAAGCCTTCCATAGACTGAGCCGGATCACCGTGCCTTCCACGGTCACGAATCAGAATACTTCAGCCATGGCCGCCAACAGGGGTCGTGGATTTCATCATCAGACCCGTGGACGTGGACCTCGCGGCAGAGGAGGCCGCACTCGGCCAACATGTACTTACTGTCATCACGTTGGACACAATGAAGACACATGCTACTCGAAGCATGGATTTCCTGCATCTGCACGAGTCGCTGAGCAGATAGAGCCTCCATCTGCTGCTACTTTGGATCAACGGTTCAATGATCTAGTTGCCCATCTAAGGGGCATTATTCCCCCATTTGGCTCAGCACCTACTACTGAGAGTCAATCTGATCCTGCTGCTTCTGCTCCTGCGTCTACCAGTGCTTCAGGTAGCATACTTGCACTTACCAGTAGTAGATCAGATACATTACCGTGGATTATGGACTCGGGCGCTACACATCATCTATGTGGCGATCAGAGTTTACTTACAGGATATTCTCAGATTCCACCAGGCCGAACAATGGTTATTGCCAATGGTACACATTCTCCCATCACTGGTCAGGGGGAGATTAGACTGACATCTTCTATGCAGCTCAAGAATGTGCTACATGCACCTGACTTTTCAATGAATTTGTTGTCAATCAGTCAGATTACGAAGGATTTACAATGTCGGGCAATTTTTGATCCATCTTCTCTTATTTTTCAGGACATCCGTACGAGCAACATGATTGGTCGTGGCTATGAGCAAGGAGGCCTCTACCACCTAAATCAGACTCCATTCGCTGGAACCTCATCCCTTCCCACTGGACCTGTATCTCCTTTACTGTGACATCTGCGCTTTGGGCATCTATCGCTTCAGAAGTTGCGTCGTGTGTTACCCCAGGGTCTTCCTCACACATCTATCCAATGCGAGGCTTGTCAGTTGGGAAAGCATCACAGGTCTACCTTTCCCAGTCGTCCAGGTCGGAGTAGTACCTCCAAGTTTGAGTTATTTCATTTTGATATTTGGGGTCCGAGTCGTGACCCTGATCATCAGGGACACAGATTTTATATAGTTATTGTGGATGACTTCTCTCGTGTGTCATGGGTTTTTTGATGAAAAATAAATCTGAAGCGGGCGATATTATTATCCATTTTCTGAATGAAATTCAAAATGTTTTCTCCACATCTATCAAGTTTGTAAGAAGTGATAATACCCTAGAACTGTGCACTCATGTCCTAGCCAACTACTACTCCTCAAAGGGATTATACATCAAACATCCTGTGCTTATACCTCTCAACAAAATGGGATTGCTGAAAGGAAACATCGCCACCTGCTAGATGTCACAAGATCACTTCTTATACAGAGTCATATTCCTTATTCTTATTGGGGTGACGCGGTTCTCACTGCATGCTACCTAATTAACCGTATGTCGTCCTCTGTCTTGGATGAACAAATTCTTTTTTCCATTATCTATCCTGGGAAGGATTTGTTTTCCCTTACTCCCCGTGTGTTTGGTTCAGTTGCCTTTGTCCACCAGTTGTCTACCGGTATTGACAAGCTCTCTCCTAGGGCTGTCAAGTGTGTGTTTATTGGGTACTCCAGAACTCAAAAGGGGTACAAGTGTTTTGATCCTTTGCGTAGGCGGTATATGGTCAGTGCAGATGTTACATTTTTTGAATCCGTAATGTATTTTTCATCCTCAGGTGATCAACAGCTACCTCCACTGACTACCGACGCCATATACATGACACTACCACCTCCAGCACCGTCACCACCATCACCACCACCACCATCGATCCCCGTTTCACCACTACCGTTCCATTATACCCGCATGCCTCCTCCAGCTCATGTTCATGGCTCATCTCCTAGCTCGCCTATGGTATGTACTGAAGATATTTCTCTTGATGGATCTAATGATATTTCTGAGCAGGATGTGTTGCAGGGGCCAGATGAGGACACAACTGATTTAGATGTTCCTATTGCTATACGCAAATCAAAGAGGAGCTGTGTTACATATCCATTGGCAGCTTCTGTGTCATTTGAGCGACTATCTGGGGATTTCAGGAACTTTGTGGTGGCCTTGTCAGCTGTAGATATTCCACGGAATTATCAAGATGCTCTGTAGGATAGTAGATGGCGTCTAGTAATGGAGGAGGAAATGACGGCACTTCAATCTAGTGGAACTTGGAGTCTAGTTCCTATACCTCCAGATGTGACCCCGGTGAGCTGCAAGTGGGTATTTGCGGTGAAGCAAAATGCAGATGGCAGCATTGAAAGATACAAGACCCGCCTTGTTGCACGTGGTTTTACACAGACATACGGGGTGGATTACCTTGATACATTCTCGCCAGTAGCCCATCATTCCACTCTCCGGATCTTGCTGTCAGTCGCAGTCAATCGAGAGTGGCCGCTATATCAGTTGGATGTGAAGAACACGTTTTTATATGGAGACCTGCAGGAGGAAGTCTATATGCAACAGCCACCTGGTTTTGCTGTTGAGGGGGAGTGTTCCAAGGTGTGCAGACTTCATAAGGCTATCTATGGCCTTAAGCAGAGCCCCAGAGCATGGTTTCAGAAGCTCTCAGACCTCTTTGAAAAACAGGGATACAAACGCTCCAATGCTAATCATTCCTTGTTTGTACAGAAGACTTCAAGAGGTATTATTGCAATTATGATTTATGTAGATGACATCTTGATTACAGGAGATGATGAGCAAGGCATAAAGCAGGCGAAAGAGAAGCTGGGGAGCGAATTTGTCACTAAGGATCTTGGAGTCCTTAGACATTTTCTGGGGCTGGAATTTGCTAGAAATCCGTATGGATTAGTAATGTCACAAAGGAAATATGTTACGGACCTGTTGAGTGAAACATGTATGCTTGGGTGTCGGCCTGCTACGACGCCAATGGACCCCAACATGAAGCTCTATGATGATGACACAGAGGAGGTTGACAGGAGAAGATACAGAGAACTGGTAGGCAAACTGTTGTATGTCATGATCACTAGACCCGATATATCCTTTGCAGTGAGTCGTGTGAGCCAGTTCATGGAGCAACCACGTCAGGTTCATATGGATGCCATACATATGATACTCAGATACCTAAAATCATCTCCAGGTGCAGGTTTGCTATTCAAGAAGGGAAAGGGGATTTCTATCTCAGCATGTGCGGATGCAGACTATGCAGGTTGTCCCAAGGACAGGAAGTCCACCTCAGGGTTTGCAGTCTATGTTGGAGATTCTCTAATCTCATGGAGGAGCAAGAAACAGACGGTGGTAGCCAGATCTAGTGTTGAATCCGAATATAGGGCTATGGCCCAGGCTAGCACAGAGATGATGTGGGCGAAGGTTGTACTTACAGATCTATGTCTAGATGTACCACTTCCTATGAACTTATAATGTGATAATCAGGCAGCCTTGTTCATTGCAAACAATCCAGCTTTCCATGAGCGGACCAAGCATATTGAGGTTGACTGTCACTTCATACGTGACATGATTCAGAAGGGGTTCATTGCTACATCGCATGTCACCTCAGAGAATCAAACTGCCGATATATTCACCAAGGCATTACTACGAGGCCCATTCCAGAAGTGTGCGTCCAAGCTTAGCATGATTGATATCTATGCTCCATCTTGAGGGGGAGTGTTAACGCATATATTAGTTGTCTGTGTGTCTCTCTGTTATTTTTATTTTCAGCTGTATGCTTTATGTAATTTACCCATAGGCTACTCTCCTATATAAGAGAGCCTAGGGCTTATGGAATAAACATCTCTTTTATTTTTTCCCAACAGTTTCATCTTATTTTTTTTTTTGTTTTTTCGTTGCCATACCAACTAGTACGACTAGTTGACCTAGATCGGATTTGATCTGATCTCCACGCTTCCATGATGTGCTAGGCTAACGCCTTGCCTTCAAGTGGTATCGGAGCCAAGTTTAAGGTCTTGGGTATGATCCAAACCTTAGGAAACAAGGCTTTGGATATCGGGATGCACGGGAACTCGTTTTCTCATAGTTGAAATTTCAAATCTATTTTGAGCATATATGATGTCTTTTTTTCCATGTTATGAATGATTTTTTAGGATACTTTAAGTATGTTTAGATAGTACGGATATGTACTCAAAAATTTGCCAAACGTTTGCTAAAATTGATCATTATTTTGAATTTGAAAAGCTTCCGCAGTGTTATTGTTTTTTGAATGTAAACTCGGATCTGCAACTAAACGTTTTTTAGTTACTATTTTTCTATCATGAAACATGTTAAAACACATTAATTATGTTAAGAATCAAATCAACAAATCACTCGATTTTATTTCGCATGATTCCGACTATGTTTGCACTAGATATGGATTATTATTTAATGGAGATGGGTCAAGATGATTGGATCATCTTGTTGACATCTTTTAATGTATTTAATCGTTCAAATATAATCATGGAGATTTGAAATTTGTCCTGATTAGTTGTTGTATCATTTATTTAGAGAAATGCATGGCAAACAACAACATTGGATGATTGATTCATGACATGAAAACCCTAGTTTATCCTACAATAGTTGTAGGACAACTTTTACATGCAAAACCAAACTTGTTTGCTTGATATGACTAGAAATTTAGGGTCATTAAAAATATCCTAAGATGCCTAAATTTTCGAGTGTATACTATATTTTTTATCATGCCAGTAATCAAAGAAATGCTCGATAAAACCGCAAGTACATTGATCCAATTGTAGTGTTCTGAATCAGGATGATGAAGTTGTCTAGATTGGGTATACTGGCTTGGTTCCTTAATTAGTGTCTTGCATGTCAAGGAAATGTTCCCTCCCAACATAACTCGAGCGTCTGGCTGGATCCATTTTCGACGAAGGGTAATATGAGTAGTACAAGTAGTACTCTAATTACTAAAATCAGAACAACCCATACTTGTAGGAGCTAATACTATATGATAATATCAAGAAAATCTAATTGTTTGTTGGTTATATTGGATTGTTAATTAATGTAATATGATTAAATTAATATAATTAAATTAAAATAAACAAACTATTATTAATAAAATTTAATTCTCTTGGAAGAATTAATCATAAGAATTTGATTCATAATAATTATTAAAATTTGAGCGGGATATGGAGGATCTTGACATCCATGGTCTCCCCGTCACGGTAGAAGGGTTCCATCACCATGGATTGTATATTGGAGATGCTTATACGAAGTCACAGCTCCGATGTACAAGCGCACATGGATCGGAGCTCTTTGCTTCTCATAAGAGACAAGCCGTATGCATAGTGATCCTAATATTGTTCCTCATATAATTGAGGCAATGTTGGATTGTGCATGATGTGGGCTAATCCTGTTGACAATTGGTTTAATTAACAACTAGTGAACATCACCTTAGGGGTGGTGGGCTCGGGTGTTAAAGGTCAATTTGTGAAATGCAAGTTGAACTAGCAAGGTGGAAAGAGTTCCCGCTTCTTTCACTTGGGTTGCATTTTCTCATATTATTGAAGTGTGACAAAGGTGGAAGGGAGATCCCAGATCTTGCTAGAGATATAGCGGTAAGTATATCTTTTGCTTCAAAAATTGGATAAGGGAATCGATTTTCAAAGTATTAAAAAGCAAGATAACTTTGATTTAAAATTCTTTAATCAAAGACGCTTATATACACAAATATTTTTATTGTATATATTCTAATAAGTGCATCTTTAATCTCATATGAAATCCATGAACCCTCTCAACCAGCTTCTAGAGGTCAACTAATTGATCGGACTAAAGTATTCAGACTGACTATGAATGTTGGAGCTTATTCTCACTGAGGAGCAGATGGATTATGTGTTCACCAAGAACAAGCACGAAAACCTTATGTCATTGGAAGAATTAAAATTTAATGAACATTTTAGTAAGGACCACTCGTTGGTTCAATGTTGTATTCTGGGATCCCTGTCTAATTTTCTTCGGAAGCAACATATGGACATTGAGAATGACCATGATATAATGATGTATTTAAAAGGAGATGCTCGGTGATGTAAATTGCAAAGAGCGCAGTCGGAAGCATGAGTTCCGGAAGAGTCCGACCCAACAAGTGAAGAAGAAGAGTCAAAGTGTTGACTCATCCTCTCAAGCTTCCACACACCTGGCATTCAATAAAACATATGTTTGTCATCACTGTAAAAGGCCAGAGCACTGGAAAAGAAATTGTCCAAATTATCTGAAAACCTTATAGCAGGGTAAAGATAATGCTCCAGCATGTATTGAATATACTTTCATCATTGAAATCAATTTTCTTATAGGACGAGAAGGTATTTAGGTTATTGATTCTATTGCATTTGTTCATATATGCAATGTTGCATCTGTTTCAAGAAACTAGAAGCTTGAAAATGAAGAGATAGTCATCCAGATGGGATCTGATGCAACTGTTGTAGCAGTCGCCGCCGGGACTTGCAGATTATCTATAGCTAGTAGAAGAATCTTGTTACTTAGAGAGTGTCTCTAACTACCTAAAGTTTGAAGGAACTTGATATCTATATATGAATTAGTTGGAAATAAACATGTGTTCCAATTTTGCAATAAAGTTGTCATAAGTCGTTATGGTAAACATATTGCATATGGTTTTCTAACTTCTAGTGGACTCTTTGACTTGTGCATTGATGAATGTATCATGAATGTTACATCCTCCACTACTACTAATAATAATAACCTCAAGTGATCCAAAGAGGATAATAATCATTTAACCATGATTTGACATCAAAGGCTTGGTCATTATCTGTTTATAGGATCAATATATTGGTAAAAGATGGACCTTTAGATTTTTCTTAAAGTCCAAAGTTTACCTACCTGTGAACACTGTGTTCGAGGTAAAATAAACAGAGCAGCCTTCCGAAATAAGGATACTAGATGTGAAGGAATACATGACCTAATACATATTGATGTATGTGGTCCCTTCAGTATCGCAACTTGAATTTGATATCGATATTTATTGATGACCATTTGTGATATGAATTTATCTTTCTATTACGTCACAAATTCAAAACCTTTGAAAAGTTCAAGGAGCTCATGGTTTTTGTTGAGAACCAAACTGATAAGAAAATAAAACAAATGCGGTCTGACCGAGGTGTCGAGTTCCTCTCAGATGAATTCAAGAAATACCTTAAAGAGAGAGGAATTGTGTCCAATCTCACTCCTCCCGGAACTCCCCAATTAAATGGTGTTGCTGAAAGACACAATAGGACCATCATGAACCTGGTTCGTTCAATGATGAGTAAAGTACTTTTACCTCTTAATTTGTAGGGATATGTAGTATATATCCTTACAATATATATTGTTGGAGAAAATAAGAGTGCTTGATATTTCTGAGAACCCTAGGCTCTCTTATATAGTAGAGAGGCCTATGGATAAATTACATAAAGTAGACAACTGGAAAAGAAAATAAGAAAGAAGTACATATTAAATATGAAAACACAAATATCTTCACACTCCACCTCAAGCTGGAGCATAGATATCGATCATGCTCAGCTTGGATGAACACTTCTGGAATGATCATCTGGACAGTGGCTTGGTGAAGATGTCTGTGGTTTGCTCTCTAGAGCTAACAAGGGAAGTAGAGATCAGTCTCTTCTGAATCATGTCTCTGGTGTAATGGCAATCCACCTCTATATGTTTTGTTCTCTCATGGAATGTTGGATTGTTTGCAATAAATAGGGCAGCCTAGTTATCACAGTGTAACTCCATGGGTAGAGGGATCTCTACATGTAGATCACATAGCACTGCTTGAACCCACATCATTTCTGTATTAGCTTGAGCCATAGCCCTGTACTCAGACTTGGCACTAGATCTTGCTACAACAGTTTGCTTCTTGCTTTTCCAAGAAACAAGAGAATTGTCAACAAATATTGCAAATCCTGAAGTCGATTTCCTATCCTTAGGATAGCCTGCATAATCTGCGTCAGCATATGCGGATACAGAGAGTGTGTCTCCTTTCTTGAATAGTAATCCTGAGCCTGGAGTTGATTTCAGATATCTCAATATCATATGTAGTGCGTCCATATGTATCTGTCGAGGTTGCTCCATGAATTGACTCACTCGACTCACTGCAAATGCAATATCAGGTCAGGTGATTGTAACATAAATGAGCTTTCCAACCATCTCTCTGTATCTTCTCTTATCAACTTCATCGGTATTATCATCATATAGCTTCATACTAGGATCCATAGGAGTCGTGGACGGTCGACATCCCATCATTCTTGTTTCTGCAAGCATATCTGTAACATACTTCCTTTGGGTCATCACAAGACCCTGTGCATTTCTAGCAAATTCCAACCCCAAGAAATACCTTAGGGTACCCAGATCCTTCGTCACAAATTGACCGCCCAGAAAATCTTTAGTCATCTTGATTCCATGCTCATCATCTCATGTAACAATAATATCAACATACACCATGATAGCCACAGTACCTCTAGACGTCTTATGCACAAATAAGGAATGGCCTGCATTTGACCTCTTGAAGCCCTGTCGTTCAATCAAATCTGAAAGTTTTTGAAACCACGCTCTAGGACTCTGTTTAAGGCCATATATCACCTTATGGAGTCTACACACCTGGGCACACTCCCCCTCAGCAGCAAATCCAGGAGGTTGCTGCATATATACTTCCTCGTGTAGATCTCCATATAAGAATGCGTTTTTCACATCAAGTTGAAATAGCGGCCAATCTCGTGCTACGGCAACTGAAAGCAGGGAACGTAAGGTAGAATGTCGAGCAACTGGGGAGAACGTGTCCAAGTAATCAACTCCATATGTCTGAGATTTGAGGCAATATGAGCCTCAACACTGTTGGTCATCCAATTGATAATCAACTAGTTATCAATTTGCCAGTTGTCGTACTCTTTGTCTTTTTCATCTAAAGGATCTTTAGTCAAAATGTAAAGTTTCCTCTGACCACCAATGAATACCATAAAAGATCGAGATCAGAGCACGTAATTTTCTGTGCCCTTGAGTTTGATAGTAATGCCTTGTGCCATAATATTTGTGGCCAAGGGTTTTGTCTCGGTAGAAGAAGACGCCATGGTGGTCTTAAAATAGAAAGACGATCCTGTGATCAACTAAGGATGCATATAAGAGCTAAAAAATGCCCTAAAACTCACATTTGCCCTTGACGAAGAGCTGAAAACCCCCAATGGACAGCATATCTGGATTCTTGGAAGCGATCCGTGATGAGTTTTGGATCTACAAAGAGTCCTACGGTACCCGTGGAGGGTAGCTGTGGGGCTGACGATTTTCGTAGGAGGTCCTAAAAGCGCCGGGTAGTGCTAGCGGGAGGGCTGCTGCACTAGAGGCGATTGGAGGGCCTTGCGCGGGTCCTAATTCAGGGAAGAGGGCCCCGCACAGGCTTTTGCGAGGCTTGAAGGTGGCGGTGGGGATTTTAGATCAGAACCCCGGTCTAGGACCGTTGCCCTGATACCATGTGGAGAAGAGGAAGGAATGGGATATCTATTCCATAGGGCTAGGGTCTCTTATTAGAGAGAAAACCCTAGAGAGTACAAGAGTAAAAATACATAAATACCCCCGAGGGGTTACGAAACCCGAAGAGTTAAAGGTTACGGAACCCGAAAGGTTACAAATATAATTGTAATATAATAATTCTAACATGAGTAAAACCACGTGCCACGAGCCTTGCCTTGTACCGATCAAGGCTTCCATCGGTATGGTATTTAACAGTAAATACCCACTTGCAGCTAACAATAGACGCTCCAGGTGGTGGAGAAACAAGTGTCCGCGTACCACGGGACTGCAATGCGGCCATTTCTTCTTCCATAGCAATACACCGTTTGCTACCTTGGAGTGCCTCCCGGTAATTGCTTGGAATCTCGACGGCAGAGAGGGCTACCGCAAATATCTGGAAGTCGCCCGTCAGGCGTTGAAATGAGACATAAGAAGCAAGTGGATAGGAAGCACAAGTACGCCTCTGCTTCCTAATAGCGATAAGCACGTCCAAGTCTCCATAATCATCATCCTGCTATGTTTCCTGTATCAATGGATCTTCAGACTCATCGTTAGTAATCAAGTTATCGGAACCAACCTGAGGGTTGCTGGATGACTGGCCATGACCTTGAGCAGAGGAGGACCGGCGAGTATAGTACTTTGGTAACGGTGGGACAATGGTTACTGGAGGTGGTAAGGGTGGAGGAGGTGGTGGAGATGGCATAGAAGGTAACTGACTCATAGGAGGTGTCGTGTAGGAGACCTCAATATCAGAATGGGGAGTAGTCATTCGGTCACCTGTAGGAGAGAAAAACATGACAGATTCAAAGAATGTGACATCAACGCTAACAAAATATTTTCGACGCAGCGGATCAAAGCACCGATAGCCCTTCTGAGTCCTGGAGTACCTGACAAACACACATTTGATAGCCCTGGGAGAGAGCTTATCAAGACCTAGCATCAACTGATGGACAAAACTAACACAACCAAAGACACGAGGTGGAAGAGAGAACGACTCCTTCTCAGGAAAGGCTAGAGAGAGGAGTTTTCTCATCCAAGACAGATGAGGGCATGCGATTTATTAAGTAGCAAGCTGTGAGAACCGCATCACCCCAGAACGAGTTTGGAGCATGACTCTGAATAAGTAAGGTTCTAGTGATATCCAACAGATGGCGATGTTTCCGCTCTGCAACACCATTTTGTTGTGAAGTATAAGCACATGAAGTTTGATGGATTATATCACGAGATGAAAAGAACAAGGACAAAGTTCTAGTACAAAACTCCAAGGCATTGTCAGACCGCACAATTTTCACAGAAGAAGAGAAAACATTTTGAACTTCATAGATAAACATTTGAATCACATTTCCTGCTTCAGATTTATTTTTCAATAGAAACACCCAAGGATGCAGAAGTAGGCAGTCGGTACTCGATCGGCAGGGTCACTGACTAAGGATTAATCGGCAGTCGGGAGAGTAATCGGATTTAGTCGGGCACTAGTCGGTTTGGAATTTTTTTATTATTTTAAATATATAAATCAATTTTTATAGCATATACTCTTATTTATATTCATATATTTAGCAATTTTAATATTTTTAAGAGCATAAAAAAATAGCAAGAGATTGAAAAAAGAAGCAAGTTAAGAACAAAATGTTTGACACATAGTAGAAGCAAATGTTCAAAAATAAAAGAACAATTACAACATGCCCAAAAAATAATACAAGTGAAAGTAAGACAAGTGTCACAAGCCATTGGGTTCAATCCTCATTGTCGTCATCCAAGTCCAGCTCTTCTTCTTCATTATCGCCTTCTTCTTCTTCTTCATTGTCATCATCTTCTTCTTCTATATCCTCAAGATGTAGCTCCTCCTCCTCATTCATCGGCGTAGCATTGGAGCTCGACGATGAAGCTCCCCTTCCACGCTCACCTCGTTGGCTCCTTCTTGGTTCCAAATTCTCTTCGGCGCCACTAGCATGTGCTACAACACCCCATGTCAGTCCGGAACTTGCAAAAACCTCCTCATCATGAGCATCAACATCCCCGGTCCATTCAGCCATGTGTGCACGATCACGAGATGACAGAGGATCTCTCTCTTTCTCAACTCAGCGTTCCTGCAGGTTGGAATTGAAACACACATACACAAGATCGATCAGCTTCTTTGTCTCCAACCTGTTTCTCTTCTTGGTATGGATCTGAAGACCAAAAAATTTAACTTTATATCAATTACTCATTTAAATTTAACTATTACTAATCGAATTGGGTGGGTGGAGTGGAGTCTTTATCGAGTCAAATGTACTCCAGTTACGCTCACATCCCGATGATGAAGACGTCAAGCTCAAGATTTTGATAGCCATAGCTTTCAAATGAGGTGTGTCATCTCCATGATTATGCCACCAATTAGCTATTAGAATAGAGAAATGGTCAACATAATGAAATAAGTGATTAACATTAATAGAAAATAAATGACTAAGGTACCTGGATCAAAATTGCCATCATTTGTCATCCTCTGTCTCACAGCTAAAGGCTTCCCAAAATCTCCACGACCAAGTCTATATGTCGGAAGCTCGTCCCTAGTAATTGCATCTTGTATATCCAAATCTGGATAAAATTTTTCCATGCAGTCCTTAAACCCTCTCCTTACCACAACATCTGGATCACCATGAGACTCAGTGTAGAAGCAAAATGGGTTCAAGTAATAAGCTACTAGATGCAACGGAGTATCAAGCCTCCCTTTGGTCTTGGAGATAATAGCATCCACAAAAAAATTATAAGATGACTCCACACCATTGAATGCTGCAATTATTTCTCGCTTGGCTTCTTCAAGCCCTCCGTAGACAAAGCCCATGGATGGGCGTCGATCTGCATCAACCACACGTAATAAACGAACCAATGGAGTGAAAATTCTGATAGCATGTGTTGTATGGTTCCAGAATGTAGGGCTGAAAACAATGGAACTCGCAGCTTCTCCCTTCTTGGTCTTATACCACTTGCAGTTTCTCCACTCTTCTGAGGAAAACATCAATCTCAGCTTGTCTTTCTTTTCATTTAGGCTCTCAAGAGTGAGAAAAGTGGTTGCAAATCTTGTTTGTCCGGGCCTTGCAATGTCCCTCTTGTTGGTGAACTTGCGCATCAAGCTTAGAGTTTTGGTATGAGAGTGGATGAACACCGTAAGCCTCTTCGCCTTTGTGATTGCACTTCTCACCTTTGTCTCTCTGCTTATCTCCTCCAAAGCAAGATCAATGGAGTGCGCAACACACGGAGTCCACCAAATCTGCAGATATTTGGTGACCAATAATCTTCCTGCAACAACATTGGCAGATGCATTATCCGCCACAATCTGAACCACTTTATCCACTCCCACTTCATTCAGGCACTCCTCCACCAACTTACAGATGTATTCCGCAGCGTGAGCCTCATTTGAGGCATCTATGGACTTCAAAAATGAAGTCCCCAAGGTGCAATTGACACAAAAATTGATGATGCTCCTTCCACGCTTGTCCGTCCATGCATCAGTCATCAAAGAGCATCCCGCTGATGTCCACGTATCACGATGACCTTGCAACCCATCGTGAATCTCCTTCACTGCCTTCTTTAGAAGCGGACCACTAAGCTCATACCTCGTGGGAGGCTTTAGTCCAGGCTCGTACTTCCCAATAACCTTCACCATCTGCAGGAAATTTTTTTTCGTCATTGCATTAAACGAAATTGCCGATGTATATGCCCATTTTGATTTGAATGATGTGACCCTATCACGATGATCCTTAGAGAATGCATTCTTGATAGTCATTTGACGTGATGACCCTTCCACTGTGACAGTCTGCTCGAGGGATTCAGAGACTCGCGATCTCTTCGTCGAACCCATACCTCCAGTGATATCAACTTCCTCCCTCATCTCATGAACATCAACGGCTTTCTGAGATTTCTTCCTGGCAACATCATTAAGGTACGCAATCATCTTGTTCTTCGTTTCCTCATTAACCTTGGGACATGCAGCAACGTTCCCTTTTCGGTGTGCTAGATGTTGCTTGAACCTATACACAGCACCCTTCACAATCTTCTTGCACAATCTGCAAGTGATCGTATTTGGATCCGTACGGCTCGTAAGGTAGCTATATTGCCATGCAGGATCAGTTGATCCCGATTGCACATAAAAAGACGAGTCGCTACCGGAAGCGACGTTCGTTGGAGGTGTAGCCATCTACATAATAAAAAATGATGAATTATAATATAAAAAAAAATCAATGGCAAGATATACAATACAATAACCATCAAGCATATAACATAATCATAATTGCATACAACATAAATATTTGCATACAACCTAAATAATTATAATTGCATACAACATAATACTAGAACAAACCCTAAACATCAAACATACAACATAATTATAATTTCATACAACCTAAAAAAATATAATTACATACAACATAACAATACAACAAGATCTAAACATCAAGCATACAACATAATTATAATTGCATACAACCCTAAACATCATGATATATCAAAAATCAGTGGCATGATATTTAATGCAACAAACAAAGCAAGCAAAAACCCTAAATAATTTGTCATTAGGGTTCTAGACTCTAGTGAATGGTATAAGCTATCAAGAATGCTATGATCATATAATAAAATACAAAAATGAAAAAATGAAAACAAAAACCTAACCTGAGGTCCTGTGAGGCGAGAGACGAGCGGCGAGATGGAGCCGGAGGAGCCTCCTTCAGGCAGCGCGGCGAGAGAGGAGTGGCGAGGTGGCTACAAGAGAGGTGCTGGAGGAGCCGCAATGGAGCAGGAGCACGCGAGCGGGAGCAGGAGGTCCAGCGGCGATGGAGCAGGAGGTCGCAGGGTGCGGGGGGTCGCAGGACTCATAGAGTGCGGGGGGTTAGAAAAAATGGGAACTTACTGTGCGACAGTAAGCTCCTCAAAAGTAACTTGCGGGTTTAGGGTTATGGGGACCCGATTAGGTGTTGCAAAAAACGCCCGCTTAGTCGTCCGCCTACACCGATTAAGCAGCCGAGTAATCGGCCATGCCCGACTATTGCCCGATTATATCAAGTCGACTCGGCTACCCCACTGAGTCGCCTAATCGGACCGACTAATCGGATTCGTCAGCCGATTTTTACAACACTGGAAACACCCAAGATAAACGGGAAAAATCATCTACTATGACCAGATAGAACTTGTGTCCCTGGTGGTCAGGAACACGACTTGGACCCTAAATATCAATATGGACTAATTCAAACAGGGAGCTACTGCTCCGACTCTGACAACTCGGGAAAGTAGACCGATGGTGCTTTCCCAACTGACACGCTTCACATTGGAAAGACGACTTCAGAGAAATCTGGGGCAGGACACGACACAACTTCTGGAGAGGGAGATGACCAAAACGGAGATGCCAGGTATATGAAGAGTCTGATCCGTAAGATGGAGATATGCACCGATATAGGGAGAATTGACCGGATGATAGAGACCATTCTGCTCACGGCCACAACCAATCACCTTGCCCGGGGGTATGTCCTGAAAAACAAGAGATGGTGAGTTAAAAATAGCTCGACAGTACAAATCCTTTGTAATGTGGCTAATGGACAGTAAATTCATAGAGAAATCAGGAGCATATAACACATTCTGCAGTCTCATGGAAGGTGTCAAGTGAACCTCCCCCTGTCCTGTGATCGGGGAATGTGTCCCATTGGCTATCACCACAGTTCGTCCTGAGGAGACCGGTCTATATACAGTGAGTTATTCTCTGTCCCCACAAAGATGATGGGTCGCTCCAGAATCCATAATCCAGTTGGTAATCATAGATCCATCACAAGAGGTGAGAGCATAGGAACTACCTGAGGTACTGGCTATGGCAGGTGAACTGGCAGAGGCAGAGACAACCACTTCTAACTGACCTCCGGGAGTTGTATCAGGAGGCATGATATTCCTCAGTCTGGTAACAAGATCATCGAATCGCTGGTCCAATGAGGAAGGTGCAGGGGACTCAACTTGTTCTGCTACCCGAGCCGATGCAGGAAAGCCATGCTTGGAGTAGCATGTATCCTCGGAGTGACCAGGGCGACGACAATAGCTGCATGGTTGCCGAATTCGACCCCCACGACCCCGGGGTCCACGACGGAAGGTAGAGGATCCACCTCTTCCTCTAGAGGCTGCCATTGCTGAAGGTGTCTGGTTGGCAGTTGAGCTTGGAACAGTAATGCGACTCAATCGGCAAAAAGCTTCCTCCATAGGAGGAATAGTAGCATCAACAAGAATCTGAGACCGTGCAACATCGTACTCTGGATCAAGTGCAGCCAGGAATACTCCTACCATAGTAGCATTCCTGTACGTCTTCCGCTGCTCAGGAGTGGCCGTCAATGGCATGAAGCTATGGAGCTTCTCAAACATCCCTCGTAGGGATGTGTACAGTGAGTGAAGAGGGCGCCTATTCTGCTTGACAGTAAAAATATCATGTTGTAGCTGAAGTATCTTGGTCTCGTTCCGCGCCTGCGAATATGTCGCCGCTAGAATATCCCATATAGCCTTAGCCGTGGGCTGATGTAGTACATCGTTGGCGATTTCTATCGTCAACGTCCCAGATAGCCAGACTTTGGCATACGCATCATCTGCCTCCCACGAGGTATTCACCCCAGTCTTCTCCACCGGCTCTTCTTCGGTAAGAATGTGTTTTTTACCATTCGACTTCATTAGGCTCATGAACTGCATACCCCAGAGCTCATAATTTGTCCCGTCCATCTTCACAATAGGCGTTGGACTTCTGAATGCGCCAGTGGCGGGTACATCAACCTTATTCTCTGACATATTGCCGAAAGAAGACTGTTACGGGTGTGAGAAATCAAACTTTGTGTGTCTACACTAACATCTATGGGTTTGGGTGCACGTGTAGACTCATGCACACCAACCCATCAACCAACCGACGATGCTGAGGCGGCGAGAAAGCGCGAGACAACACGGGGGTTGAGCGCGCGGTGCGCGCGATGCAAGCACATTGTGCGAGCAAAGGTGGGTGCACTGTGCGTGCGGTCTGTGCGCGTTGTGCGTGTGGTGTGTGCGCGCTTTGCTTGCGCGGTGGCCTTGCTGCGAGTCGAGGAGGTGGCGCCGGAGAGGAGGCGACGGCGCCGGAGAGGAAGGAGGCGGCGACACCGAGAGGAGGCAGCGATACACAAGGAGGGGGCTGGAGGTAGGGTTAGGGTTTCTTGGGAATCAAGAGCTCCGATCTAGGACCGCCGCTCTGATACCATGTTGGAGAAAATAAGAGTGCTCGATATTTCTGAGAACCCTAGGCTCTCTTATATAGTAGAGAGGCCTATGGGTAAATTACATAAAGTAGACAAATGGAAAAGAAAATAAGAAAGAAGTACATATTAAATATGAAAACACAAATATCTTCACATATATCCTTAATAGATTTCTAACAAGTGTGTACCCAAAATCCCTCATGAGCTTTGGTTTGGATAGAAGCCCAGCGTTAGACACTGGAGGATTTGGGGTTGCTTGGTCCATGCCAAGAACGTGGACACAAGTAATCTCAAATCTCACACCAGAGTGCTACTTTATCGGGTATGTGAAGGACGGTATTAGATATTAACTTTACGACCTTAAGACTTAATTGTCTCGAGGAATGTAAAATTCATCTCAAGATAACCACCTCCTTAGACCCTAGAGATGCTACTTTCCTTTGTGGAATGATTGGTGACTAATCTCCGGTTATCTTTAATCATGGACAAAAGTTTGGGAAAAAGAAACGTTTATTCATGTCAAACCAATTTGATATATTTCTTAAACTAAGATTATAAGCATATCACTAAGATTCATCATGATATTACAAAAGAGGAGCTACATAGCAACTAAGTCACGGTCTTAGAATTTAATAATTTATCAATATATAAAAAATACGTATTAACTAACACAGAAGATGATGATATTTGCAAGTGAATCTAAATACAAACCTTTGATATATGCACCCCAAGGCTTCTATGGACACCAGAACACTTTATGCAAATGAACACCCCTAAACTGATGGACCTGAAATTCATTGTCATCCAAAAAATGAATAAAGATAAAGAGCAGTGAAACAATTGATATGAATCACTTATATCACCTAATACCCAAAACAAAGAGGATGCCAGAAAACACATATTCTGATAAGGAAAAAGTTGGCCATTAAGGACGAAAAACAACCACATAATATGCAATTATTAAAATGCAAGATAATATTGACTAAATAGTAATATTGGTATTTTTTCTGTCTTCGATAAAAATCCAACATTAATTTTTTAATGGAAAATTAGGTGCAGCTGCAGCCTTCGAGGCACAGGGTCAAGATCATATTCTCAGCCTTTTCTTCACATGGTACTAGAATTATATTGTTAGATTTGTACCAACTAATTGCTTCTCTTCTTCCCCTGTGTTAATGCAACCACATGGAAAAAAGAGTGGCACCACCGACTCCAGAAACCGTTAGTGCTGATATCGCACTATCAGATCCCAGCATGATTTCCAGTTGCACGTCATGCATGTTTCACCCCTAATGCACTTCGTGCATATCACCATGCCATTTATCATGCATCTTGTCGAGAGATTATGCTACCAGTGCACTGAAGCATACACGGGGATGCTTGTGTCTGCCTTGCCTATAAAATTTTTGTATCATGGATGTTATAGAAAGTTGTTTTTCTCTCATTAAAGGAGAAGATACGGTTGTCAAGAATCCCTTTTGCCCTATTTTTTAAAATTAAAGGATTGTATTATAAATTTTGGGCTCTTAATATGTTGGATATGATAGAAATCATGGTCTGATTAGAAGTTAGACAAGTTTGTTTCACTGAAGAACGAAATGCCATGGTTTATGAGTACTAACAGAGGTCTCTTCTAGGTTGGGGAAGTTGTGTGGGCATGACCAACACAAGAGCATAGTGGGGATGACTGACTCGCCAAGCATAATCAGGAACAGCGGCGTTTTTGCTAGGTTCCACCAAAAACAAAGTGTACAACCTCTGGAACGTTGCTCCGAACTTACACTCTATGATTGATAGGAGTCTTCAAACACCCACAATCCTCCGTTTGGAAAAGGGACGAGTCATCAAAGGAGATTACACATACTTCTTGATCCTTTTTGTATGAATAGATCTTCCTACAAAATGAAGGAAGGCGTGAGAATAATTGGTGGTTCCTTTGTCTATAGAGAGACAAAGCTCAGAAGCTAGCCTCCTCCAAGGGGTAAACACCATAGGGGGGCTTCTTGTCATCAATTCCCAATCATCCTTCCACACAATAGTGTTCATGTGGCATGCTTGTATTCAAGCTCGCAAGACACGGTGGCATGGGAGATTGTGGAGATTATTTTCTTACAAGGGTTGTATGTTCTTTCCACAGTAACCATGCCCTCTCTTTACTGATGTATTGTAGGTGGCATGGTTTCATCCAGACAAAATATTTCATGCCAATGAAAGTTGTGAAAGGTAGCATCTGGACATAATGGTGATGATAAGACATTATGACACATCCAACAAATCATAACCTCAACTGATCTTTGCGATCAGAAGGCAATTTTACATAAAGTTTTGTTGATCATCCACTACCTTGTAATGCAGGCCAATTCTGAAGATATTATGTTCTTGATGGCCTTCTTCTTTCCCTTTTCTGGTCTCAATAAAGGAATGTCTTGGAAGGTTGCAGTTTATGTACATTGAATGAAGCATGTGTAGGGAGCCAAGGTGTCGCACAACAAGGTGTTGGGACACGACCACAATTGCCAGCTCTGCTCTGATACCAATTGATGGGACACAACCCACCGGTATCGTCTCCTCTCGGATACCAGATGTCGGAGATACGAACCTCACCGGATACAGAAGCGGATACAGATACGGATGCGGATGCACAATCGACCACCACCACAAGAACAATGTAAACCCAAGAGAGAGAGGGAGAGAGAGAAGAAAGAGATGAGAGTGAGAGGGATCGGAGAGAGTTGTACTCGTTCTATATAATGATCTTTCTTCTCCAGTGATCGCGAGAGGTGACCGAACACTGTTATACCTAGTTGTTCTTTTCTTCATGTACTTATGTGATGGTGGTCGAATGCGCATCCACATCCGTATTTGTATCCGCTTCCGTATATGTGAAGGTTCGTATCCTCAACATCTGGTATCCGAGATGAGACGATACATGTGGGTCATGTCCCATCAATTGGTATCAGAGCTGATTTGGCAATGGTGGGTCTCATTGGGCTTACGAAGTCCTTAGGGTGGCAAGCTCCAAATGCCTTGTAATATATTCCGACTGTTGGGTTTATTGGTGTCCAGCTCCAACTTGGGAGGTTATACTTTGACCCCTTTGCAGGGGTATCTTTGAAATTTGCCCAGTTTTTGCATCCCCAATCAGGGAACCCATTCCAGGAAGTCGCTCACTCCATTCCCATGAGAACAAAAAAACCCTATTTTCCCTTTCCAGAGAACGACAGCAACGAGGCTTTGGAAAAAGCCCTCCACCTCCTCCATGCGGGAGAGCTCGAGAGGCCGAGAAAGGAAGGAATAACAGCTGGTGGCCTTGCCCCCTCTTCTCCAGTTGGTCGAAGAGCTACGACTTGGGTTGCGGGTTCGACGTGGGCTGTGGTCTGTGTAAGCTCAAGAGGGAGCAACAAGGAGGTCGCACGTTGGACGACCTCAAGAAGCCAAGCATCGATTTTGGGACTCCATCCGGAAGCCCACAAGGGGAGTCAATCCATCTATCTTGTTTCGAGCACAATATTGGTATTTTGGATACCTAGGGATAGTTAGTTACTCGTAGAAGAACTATCCATTGTGTGTGGCTTGTACCTCGGTTTTGTGGGCAACAAAACCGGGAAGAACATTGACTCCATTTGACCGTAGTGGATTAGTTGCCGGTCTTGCCCCGTGGTTTTTCCTTTACTCATATTGAGTAAGGGTTTCCACGTAAAAATCCTTATCTCGTGTGGTGATTGCTTGTTGTGCTTGCTTGTGCTTGTCATTGTTGCCATTGAGTTCCCGTGTAGGGAACATATATCTTGTGTGTGCCATCTTTGCTGCAGGACAGGTTTAGGGGATTCTCCTTGGTCTTGTGTGCCATTATCTCCAACAAATGGTATTAGAGCTCGGGTTGAGCAAAAATGGGCAAAGATGGTGAAGGCACTATGATTAAGCTCACAAGCAGCAACTGACAGATTTGGAAGGCGAAGATGGAAGATATCTTGTATTGCAAGGACCTCCACGATCCCGTGGAGGGGGAGAGCGTCAAGCCGGAGAACATGTCTGCTGGAGAGTGGACAAAGTTGAACCGAAAGGCTATTGGGACCATTCGGAAGTGGCTAGACATGTCCGTGTTCCATCATGTTGCCGAGGAGACGAATGCAAAGGAGCAGTGGAACAAGTTGTCCGAGCTCTATGACCAAAAGACCGCAACCAACAAGGCTTTCTTGATTAGAAAGCTTGTCAACTTGAAATATAAGGACGGGACCAAAGTGGCAGAGCACTTGAATGACCTCCAAAGCATTATCAACCAATTGACCTCCATGGGATTGGTATTGGATGACGAGTTGTAGGCACTTCTCTTGTTGGGTTCTTTGCCAGACAGTTGGGAGACTCTAGTAGTCACCGTGAGCACCTCTGCAAAGGATAGCAAGTTGACCATGGCTATGGTCAAGGGCAGTCTCCTCAATGAGGAGATTAGATGTCGCTCTTCGGGAGAGACATCCTCCTCTTCACATGTGTATGCAGTTGAGAGGAGAGGAAGATCCAGCAGCAGAGGAGCGTCACAGGAGAGGCAGAAATCCAGAGACAAGTCCAAGGACAGAGGGAAGTGTCACCATTGCCAAAAGCCCGGTCACTGAAAGAGAAATTATAGGGTTTGGAAAAGAGAGCAAGCTGAAGACAAGAAGAACCAGAAAAATGAAGATGGGAATGTAGCTGCAGTTGTGGCAGATGACAGTGCAGAAGAGGTGATTCTCACCATCCAGGACCAGTGCTTGCATGCAGGGAGCGATTTGGAGTGGGCCGTTGACACGGTCGCCTCCTATCATGTGACTCCACACAAGGAGTTCTTCACCACCTACACCAGGGGTGATTATGGACGAGTTTTGATGGGTAACGAAAGTTACTCTAAGATCATTGGCATGGGCACCATCTCCATTCAGACCGATGTTGGGTGCTCTATGACACTCCAGAATGTGAGGCATGTTCCTGATGTACGTCTTAGCCTTATATCTGGCTCACAACTAGATAGTGAAGGCTACCATATGAAGTTAGGCGACAACAAGTGCAAGATAAGCAAGGGTTCTCTCATCATGGCGAGAGGCAGTTTGTGTCACACACTCTATATGACTAGAGTGAAGGTCATGGACGGTAGTTTGCATGCTAGCGAGGCAAACACATCAGACTTGTGACACCGTCGGCTTGGCCACATTGAGCCAGAAGGGCTTGCAGCTTCTGAGCAAGAGAGAGTTGATCCCCTACCACAATGACATCACTTTGTCTCCTTGTGATGCATGTGAGGTTGGGAAGAGCAGGAGTGCACCATACAGAGCCAGATCCAAAGTGAAGGGAGACCTTCTACAATTGGTTCACTCGGATGTTTGTGGTCCTACGGACACGTCCTCTTTGGGAGGCAACAAGTATTTTGTCACCTTCATTGATGATGCATCTAGGAATGTATGGGTGATATGCTGAGATCGAAGGATCAGGTGTTTGATAGCTTCAAGAAATTCCATGCCATGGTTGAGTGTGAGACAGGAAAATTATTGAAGTGTCTACACGCAGACAATGGGGGAGAGTACATCTCCCATAGCTTTCAGGGCTATTGTGCAGAGCACGGTATCAGGAATGAGGGGACAGAGCTAGGCACATCCCAGCACAATGGTCTAGCTGAGAGGATGAACATGACCATTGTTGAGAGAGTTCGCTGCGTGCTGAAGACAATGAAGTTGTCCAAGACCTTTTGGGCTGAGGCGGTTCGCACCGCATGTTACTTGGTCGACCGATCTCCAACGGTTCCTTTGGGTTTTCAGATTCCAGAGCGTGTTTGGACAGGGAAAGACCCCTCATATGCTCATTTGAGGGTGTTTGGATGCAAGGCGTATGCATTGGTACCCAAGGAGTAGCGGAAGAAGTTGGATGACAAGGCAGTGCCTTGTATTTTTCTTGGCTATGGAGATCAGGAGTTTGGATGCCATCTTTGGGATCCAAGGAAGAAGACCGTCACCAGACACCGAGATGTGATCTTTTATGAGAACCCGACATTGGCTGAGGACACCACTGAGAGTGAAGATGCAGATGAGTTTTCCATTGATGATGACAGTGATGAGGACACAGATCCCTCTCCAGTACAGGGTACATGTGGAGAGGATGGGCATCTAGAGCAGCATGAGCCAGATGCAGACCCTGTTGATGCAGGTCCAGGGAACCTAAGACAGGGGGAGCAGCCTCATCCACATGCAGATGCAACAGAGCCTTGGGTTAGGAGATCTTAGAGGACACGCCAGCCATCATCCTGTTACCCCACTTCCAGGTATGTAATGCTCACAGACGCAGGTGAGCCATACACATTTGAGGAGGCACATGAGTACAAGGATAAGGGTCATTGGCGCAATGTAATGAATGAAGAGATGCTATCTCTCAGAAAGAATCACACTTTTGACCTTGTTGAGCTTCCTAAAAGGAAGAAAGCCTTGAAGAACAAGTGGGTCTACAAGCTGAAATCAGATGACAGCGGCAAGCAGGTGATGTACAAGACCAGATTGGTGGTGAAAGGGTTCAACTAGAAGGAAGGAGGGGACTATGATGAGATCTTCTCCCCAGTGGTGAAGATGAATTCAGTAAGAATGATGCGAGGACTTGTTGCTAGCATGGACCTTGAGCTGGAGCAGATGGATGTGAAGACGGAGTTTCTTCACAGTGATTTGAAGGAAGAGATCTACATGGAGCACAGGGTTTTCAAGAGAAAGGGAAAGAGCACATGGTTTGCAGGTTGAGAAAGAGTCTTTATGGCTTCAAGCAAGCCCCGAGACAGTGGTACTTGAAGTTTGATGCTTTTATGGGAAAGCAAGGCTTCAAGAGGACTACAGTTGATCCATGTGTATATGCTCGTCGTCTTCCCAATGACAGGTTCGTCATTCTTTTGATATATGTGGATGACATGTTGATTGTAGGTCATGATTCCAACCTCATTGCAAAGCTCAAGAAAGAACTATTCAAAGAGTTTGAGATGAAAGATTTGGGCAAGGCAAGTTACATCCTTGGGATGCAGATTACAAGGGACGGGAAGAAGCGCATGCTGTGGTTGTCACAAGAGAGCTATGTTGAACGCGTGTTGGAGCGGTTCAACATGAAGAATGCCAAGCCTGTCAGTACGCCCTTAGCCTTTCATTTCAAGCTGACCAAAGAGTCATGTCCTTCTACTTCTGAGGAGAAAGCAGAGATAGCCAAGATCCCATACCAGTCAGCAGTTGGGAGCCTCATGTATGCAATGGTTTGCACTAGACCCGACATAGCCCATGTAGTGGGCGTGGTGAGCAGATTCATGTCCAATCCGGGGAAGGACCATTGGGAGGCCGTGAAATGGATCTTGAGATACTTGAGAGGGATCTCAAGTATGTATCTTGTGTTTAGGAGGTCAGATCCCAAACTTTGTGGCTACACTGATGCAGATATGGCAGGAGACATAGACCAGAGAAAGTCTGCCTCAGGCTACATTTTCACTTTTGCAGGGGGAGCCATATCATGGCAATCCAAGCTACAGAATTGTGTTGCTCTCTCGACTACCGAGGTAGAATACATTACAATAACAGAGGCTGGGAAAGAAGTGGTGTGGCTACAACGCTTTCTTGGTGAGTTTGGATTGAATGACAGTGAGCCGTTTGTGTTTTGTGATAGTCAAAGCGCTATAGACTTGAGCAAGAGTACCATGCACCATACTCGGATAAAACACATTGATGTGAGATACCATTGGCTGAGGGATGCAATTGAACAGAAGCAGCTCATGTTGAAGAAGATACACATAGATGAGAACCCCTCATACATGTTGACCAAGGCAGTCACTTGTGACAAGCTTCCGCTCTGTAGAGAGCTGAGCGGTGTCACTTATCTTTGATCTCTATCATTGGACAACACCTCCCTGTTGGGGCTTGTTGGGTTTATTGGTGTCCAGCTCCAACTTGGGGGGTTATACTTTGACCCCTTTGCAGGGGTATCTTTGAAATTTGCCCAGTTTTTGCATCCCCAATCGGGGAACCCATTCCAGGAAGCCACTCACTCCATTCCCGTGAGAACCAAAAAGTCCTATTTTCCCTTTCCAGAGAACGGCAGCAACGAGGCTTTGGAAAAAGCCATCCACCTCCTCCGTGCGGGAGAGCTCGAGAGGCCGAGAAAGGAAGGAACAACAGCTGGTGGCCTTGCCCCCTCTTCTCTAGTTGGTCGAAGAGCTACGACTTGGGCTGCGGGTTCGACGTGGGTTGTGGTCTGTGCAAGCTCAAGAGGGAGCAACAAGGAGGTCGCACGTTGGACGACCTCAAGAAGCCGAGCATCGATTTTGGGACTCCATCCGGGAGCCCACAAGGAGAGTCAATCCATCTATCTTGTTTTGAACACAATATTGGTATTTTGGATACCTAGGGATAGTTAGTTACTCGTAGAAGAACTATCCATTGTGTGTGGCTTGTACCTCGATTTTGTGGGAAACAAAATCGGGAAGAACATTGACTCCATTTGACCGTAGTGGATTATTTGCCAGTCTCGCCCCGTGGTTTTTCCCTTACTCACATTGAGTAAGGGTTTCCACGTAAAAATCCTTGTCTCGTGTGGTGATTGCTTGTTGTGCTTGCTTGTGCTTGTCATTGTTGCCATTGAGTTCCCGTGTGGGGAACATATATCTTGTGTGTGCCATCTTTGCTGCAGGACAGATTTAAGGGATACTCCTTGGTCTTGTGTGCCATTATCCCCAACACCGACTTTCCCAGCCTGAAGGATACATGCACTCAGCATTAGACGTTTTACACTTACAATGTTTTGCCAAGGCATTCACTTCTGTAATGATGGACTCTTTAAGCAGAGGTCAATCCTAACCAAGAGAATTAGGAGACTGTGTGGTTACGAATACAGAGATCAATCCTAACTAAGACAGAATCATTGTAAATTATGATAATCAAATCACTATATTGCTAATAATGTATCAGATGCATTTATAAAGGATGAAGCATCTTGATATCAGACATCATTTTACTTTTATCTGAGGTGTGATAGCTTAGGACCATGTTTTGGAAGATCTCTATAATAGCTTAGGACCATGTTTTGGAAGATCTCTATAGGTCTATAGGTGAGAATCCTGCAAATTTTATCAAGCCCCTAACTAATTCAAGGTTAGGAAGGGTGGGTATTCGATCCATTTGGATTGGTTTGGGTTGGATTTCGGTTAAATTTGATTTAGGATGACAAAATGGCAGTCAACACTTATATTAGATTAGTATGACTAGGTGATAAGTATGGGTTGATTGGGTTGGGTGAAAATTAAATTACACTAATCAAAATTCAGGCTAACTGAAGGTTGGATGGAGTTAAGGGTCAAGTATTGATAGGGACATAAATGTAAGATATGTAACTAAACTGGGACGGAGTTATGGTTGACATGTTGAAGAAGGTTGGGGGATATTGGAATGGTAATTGTAACGTACGGGTCTGATTAAACTCGAATCCGACCCGATTAAGGACGGTATAATTCAATAAAGTTATCAATCAACATTACATAACCTAAATCGATCAATTGGTCATAAATCAAAAGACATTCGGTCGCAATCGACCAAAGTCGATCGCATCATAATGCTTATCACAGAAATACCGCATCACGAAATCGGAAATTGTGAAACAAACTGAGACCGTTATAAAATCCGATTCGACAAAATAAGACCTACGGAATCGACCGTTCGTCGATCGAAGGTCATTTGATATTTTTAAATCACAAAATTTAATCGCAAATTAAAATCGTAACTCGAAAATTTCGGTGATCCAAACCTGATCAAAAGTACATGAATATTATACTCATTTGATCGTCATTCAAAGACGGTCAAAATAAGATATTGCGCATCGAAATCGAAAACTCAAGGCACGAGTACGGAGGACTTTGGTTTCCAAATAAAAGAGAGAGTTTTGGTAAAAAAATAAAAAAATAATTATGACATCAGCAAGTTGACATCAGCTTGCTAATGTCAAGGCCGATGTCATGCCAATAGGACATGTGATATTTTTCCCCAAACGTGGAGCCCTTCCCTCTCTTTCCTTTCCCTCTTTTCTTCCCAATTAAGTATTCCCCAAAAATCCCCAAATCCAACGTTAAGACTTTCTCTCTCTCCCTTTTCTTTCCCAAATTCTTTCCCTTCCTATTTTCTTCCCCAATTCCCTGTAATTTCCAGCCAAGGAAGCTTCTTCTTCTTGCTCAAAACTGTGGAGCTGCAACTTTCACCAGCCTTTCATGCAAATAGATCTCCATTTTGGAGATCTAATTAGGTACATTTCCCCTCCATTGCTCCTTGCTCCCACGCATGTCTAATTACACTTCTCTTTTATTGACTATTGCGTAAATTGCACACAAATTGATTTTAATTTTCAAAATCCAGAATTTCAAATTTTCAATCCCTGATTTTTTCTTTGATGGAACTTAAGCGGTTTGCATGAGGTTTTCAAGCTCTTGATAGGCTCTTAAATTTTCGAAATTTAGAGAATGATATTTGGGTATAAATTGGCATGTGTTCTCTATTCATTTGAATTGAAGGGATTAAATTCTGACTGAACTGTTTTCTGAATTGAGGGATAATTTTTTTAAAAAAATATTGATTAAAAAAGGGGCTGGTTCTGTTTCTGTTTCTGGAACTGATATTTATAAAAACAAATTTAAATTTTGAATCCTGTATATACTACTGTACAATATGAATTATGGGAACTAAAATTTGTAAACTATATATACACACACACACACCAGATGACAAGATTTACTATGCTACTTGTTCAATAAATTGGGAAATTTAAATGATTTCAAAATTTGATTCAAAAAAAATAGTTTAGAGATTCTGGAAATTCTGAAACTCTGCTACTATTTAATAAATTGCATGTATGATCTATCTAGAAATAAGCTATATAATTCATTCATATTCACAACTATGTTACTCATAATATTTTGATTTTGGGGATTGTTTGTCTCAACATTTAAGTTAGTGTAAGTAAGCTTATATATATATATATATTTATGATAGGGAGTATGCACCCGGGTGCATGTAATTTTACATGCACCCGGCCCTACAACTTCCATTTTTTTTATTTTTTCAAAAAATACCGCCATGTATATTCATTTATATATCCCTCTAGGAAATATTTCCAATGAGGTGCACCTTTCCTGGGTGCATGGAAAGCCCGCCATCCTAACCATCCATAGTCAATCTGATGGTTATCATTAATGGCTCGTTATCTATATTTTTTAAATGTCGAAAATACCATTATGGTCATTTTGATATATTCTATATTTAGAATGCAACAAAATATCTCCTAAATTATCTCACATCTCTCTCCTGTCTCTCTCTCTCTCGATGACGGCTCTCTCTCTCGACGACTCTCTCTCTCCTGTCTCTCTCTCGACGACAGAATGTGGGAGGAGGCTGCTCCGACATCCTCCATCGCCTCCCCATCAGATCACGTTCACCTACGTCGCGAAGATCATCGATGACGGCATGTGGGAGGAGGCTGGTCGATTCCACAGGTTCAAACGTCGGAGATCGTGATGGTGGATGTGAAGGTAAACGGGGAGGGGAGGAGAAGGTTGAAGGAGTGCATGAATGGAGGTGTGTGGGCGGAGGAGGACGTGCATGGAGGAGGTGGGTCGTGGAGGAGAAGGGCGGAGGAGGTGCGGGTAGAGAGGATGCTGGAGATGGAGGGCGTGCCCAGGTTTTTACAATATAATGACCTATTTTGCAATCTTGAGTTTTTTTTACAATCCCAGATCGTATTTTACAATAGCATATCATCTTTTTACAAATTTCAGGCTGTTTTTTTACATTTATACGCGT
Source organism: Ottelia alismoides (assembly GCA_037367405.1). Taxonomy (NCBI): domain Eukaryota; kingdom Viridiplantae; phylum Streptophyta; class Magnoliopsida; order Alismatales; family Hydrocharitaceae; genus Ottelia; species Ottelia alismoides. Next base: position 9,111 of record JAZKJV010007425.1, on the reverse strand, counting down.
GGAGGTGGTGGATCATGGAGGAGACGGTTGAAGGAGTGCGTGAATGGAGGTGTGTGGGCGGAGGAGGACGTGCATGGAGGAGGTGGGTCGTGGAGGAGAAGGGCGGAGGAGGTGCGGGTAGAGAGGATGCTGAAGATGGAGGGTGTGCCCAGGTTTTTACAATATAATGACCTACTTTGCAATCTCGAGTGTTTTTTACAATCCTAGATCGTATTTTACAATATAAATGACCTATTTTCCGATCTCAGTCTGTTTTGCAATCTCGAGTTTTTTTTACAATCTCAGATCGTATTTTACAATTTCATATCATTTTTTTTACAAATTTCAGACTGCTTTTTTACATTTATTTAAATTATGTGATATGGCAAAAACTATTTGAATGTATTACTAACTGTGATCTTGTTATACAATGCAGGATGCAAAATTACAACAGGGATTCGAATTTTACAAAGATGCTTGGCATTTGTGAAAAACGCACATAATAGGATCTGATGGATTTACAATCTTCATACAGATTTTACAAAACGTCCATGATCTTTTACAATAGTGTTATCAAAATTACAATTATTATAATATAAATATTACTAATTGCGATTTTATTTTACAATGCAGGATGCAGTTTTACAATATCAAGGGGAATTTTATAAAAAAATCTGCTATTCTACATTGCGCGAAAATGCTACCATGTTGGCGAAAATTCAATAACTAAAAGGCAACAAAAAATACCAAATCAGACAAGCTAAAAATGGAAAAATATAAAGACGAAATAAATTTCAAATTCGAAATTAAATTCAAATTTAAAACGAAAATGTATGGACTAAAATACCCTTTTGGATGAAGAACCGCTAGATCGAGATCTAACGGATCTTGTGATGGGCTTTCCATACACCCAGGAAAGGTGCACCTCATTGGAAGGGCCCTCTCTCTCTCTCTCTATATATATATATATTGATGATAGGGAGTATGCACCCGGGTGCATGTAATTTTACATGCACCCAGCCCTATAACTTCCACTTTTTTTATTTTTTCAAAAAATACCGCCATGTATATTCATCTATATATCCCTCCTATATGTCATTTCAATTTCATCAGAAACAGAGAGTCCTACGCCCTCCATCTAGAACATGTAATTTTAACGGTCTTAGAATTGTTGTAATCAATCAGTTCTGGATGGAGGACGTAGGAGTCTCTGTTTCTGACGAAATTGGAATGACATATAGGAGGGATATATAGATGAATATACATGACGGTATTTTTCGAAAAAATAAAAAAAGTGGAAGTTATAGGGTCGGGTGCATGTAAAATTACATGCACCCGGGTGCATACTCCCTATCCTCATATATATATATATATAGGATTTTTATCCAATGGGTCCTGTGCCCATTAGAGAAGAAATGTGCCCGCTTCATCTCCAACAACTCCAGTAATAAAGTAATAAAAATACAAGCTCCAGTAAGAGCCTACTCCATCTCCAGTAAAAGAAATACAAACTTCAGTAACTAATATATATCCATGATTCAATAACATATATCGAAGCTTCAGTAAGTCGTATCATAGCTCTAGTAACTTATATGAAGTTACAAGTAAGTGCGAACTAAAGTTATTGATTAAATTACTTCCTTTACTTATATTTGATTCAAAGTTACTGATGACAATACGAAAGTTACCGGTGTATGTAGTATTACTTACTGAGTTCAGTTATTAGTGGCAATACAGGTTACTGGAGTTACTGATCTTCATATTACGATCAAACGACTGGGATCAGAGGCTCATCTCATCTCTAATGGACACAGGGCCCATTGGATAAGCCCTATGTATATATATATATATATTTGGCTTATAAATATACATAAAAAGAAGTTTTCATGATCCAGGTGTTTTAATAAATATTATCACAGTTATTAAGCATCCAAAAAGGTTGTTGGCAAATGTCATCCATTGCCTTACTCCATCATATAGTTCACTTAGCTTTTATTAAGAAGAGATGATTCCTGTGTTATCAAATTTTAATTGTTGATAAGCAGATAGAAGTATTTCAGATCTTCTGTAGAGTTTCTCTATCACTGATTTGATGTCATATTTTTAAACTCTATGTGGGTTCATGTTTTCTTTCTATCCTGTTTATACATGTATATATGAGTGTGTGAAATTCTGCTTGGGTCTTTTCCATGGTTTTATTGGAAAGGGTATATCACTCTCATGTCTCTATACATCCATTGACATAAGGCAGGTTTCATTCCTTTTTGTAAGAATTACACAAAGGGACTATACTGGATAAGAGATTTGTTTTATCCCATGAAATTAAAGTTCTTTAGAAATGATGCTGGGAAATACATAACACAAATCCTTTTCTCACATATAAGAGGGTTTTTATTTTTGGGCAAAATCACACTTTATGCTCCGATACCAAGTCCTTATCCCTGCCAATTAGGTCCTGAGAAGTGAGTATTTTTCCACACTTTGGGCTGAGTTAGTAAGAAAGTGGAAATTTCATAGTCATGAGTTGAAGTATTCTCCTTAGTCTTGTTCCAAGCTTTAGCAAACAAATAGATGACCCATATGGAATCATTATCCAACAATAGCATCAAGAGAAGATTATGGTGACAATATCAAGGATGATCATCTATTCTTATATAAGTAAATAAAGATTGAATGGAATAATCTGTAATAACATGTGATCGTTATGACAAATATAATCTTTTAGGTAGAATCTATTAGATCACTAATGATAAATTGTGATAGAATACCCAGATCTGGAAAGTTAACTACAAAAAAGGTTGAAATAGATTTAGTAGTCAAACAAGTGAAAAAGATGGTGAATCAATGATATCAATTAATAGTGCCGATCATGGTGACCCTTATACGTGATCGTGCAAGGGTGCGGTGACCCTCAACTGGGAAGGAGAGATGGGAAGCCCAATTATGGTAGCGACCGCCAAATGCTCGAGTCTAGGATCCCAGTCTTTTTTACGATTTTTACACGATCTCGTAGTGTTTTTACGCCTCGTTGGGATCCCGACTTTTGACCAGTTTCGCTGACCATCTATTTTTAGGATTCCTGTGCGGGGGATCCTCGGTTTTAGTTTTTCTCACGAGCTCGATTGCACGTACCAGTCGGGCTTGTCTAGAGTGACTTTTTGGGAAAGTCTCTCTTACCCGTCTCAGTGGCATAGTTTTGGAGTAGATCTATACCTCTAATGGACCGCACTTCTATTTAGAGGGCAAGACGGAAGGGTCTCTTAGCAGGCTACCTCACCGCTTGAGTTTTGGTTACTGTTCCACCACTAGGCTTGGCGATGGCTACATCCGAATCAGTTACAGTTGAATTTGAATGAGTTATAATTGAGCATCGAAATGGATTACAGTTGTGTTTGATTAATAGTTGAGTTTGGTACGAATTCATCATTTATCATAAGTCATCAATTATCGGCCAATCATCGGATCTTAGAACTACTATTACGAGTAATAAAGATAAGCAAGTGGATGTGTTGGGAATTCAGTTAGGATGCATTACAATTTACACACCACCGCATGCCTATGGAGATACCTCAATCCTAAGGTACTTTTCACGCCTTAGAGTCATAGTGTAAGGTCACACTCAGACCAAGACCACAGACTATCCACTAGACTTGTGAAGTGATAGAGAATTGAAAATCAGATCAGAAACTCATCATCTTGAATATTAAGATCTATCAATCTGACCTCCAAATGATAAAAGAAAGAAACTTATAGATAGATCATTAACTAATATATATCTATAAAGGTAAATATGAAAAAAATTGGGGTGATGGGTGATCATGGGCATACATACAGAGTAGTTTGGAAACCATTTTCTTTGCAGATAGTTTGTTAAATTTTAAATACCGTTTCCTTTCTACTTGCTTTCTTTTGAACACATTAAAATACTTGTTATTATTTTATATTATGATGGAATGTACACAACATCCGTTGACGTCCTTTTATTCCTTGCATGCTTGGCAGGCAAAAAGCCTGCATCGCATTAACAGATTGATGATCTCGAGCATACTCACATATAGCAGACGGTACAGTTGTTTTTATTTAGTTTATGAGGTAAATGGCTTTTTTCTCTTCTGTACATTTTTGGGATACATGTACACACTGTCAGTTTATTTTGTTACATGTTGTATATATATGGAAATTAATGAAATGGAAATTTGGTGGCAAATCTTGTTGGCTTTGTGGTTGTTACATTTTTTTACAACTGCTTTATAAAACTTTCCTTTTATTTTCATCAGATCGGGGCTAGGTTGCCTATGCAACAAGCTAAATGAGATTGTCAGATCATCAGGTCAGAGTGCATCACATCAGGGGTTTGCTTTTCTTTGCACTACTCACTTGCGGGACGTGATTGCTTAATTCGAGGAAACCCCAAGTAGGATCAAGCTTCTGTTGACTCGACTCGAGACGACCCTTGCCCCATCTCTCGCTTGGTTATGTTTTTGACGACAGATCATCGAAGAACTAGTAGAGTCTTGATTTAAATGTGGTGTAAAAGGGTTATCCATCTTACTAAGCCTTTAAAGATGTTACCCAACCATGTTACCAAATGGGCAATGGCTAATGCCTATCCTTAAACGTAGATGGATTACATAACCCGTGAAAGGTATTAAAGTAGCAGAGAAAGAAGATTTGGATTAAACTTGAAGGAGTTCAAATCAATATGGAAATTTACTAATTGGGTCTTAGAACTATAACCTGATTATAAATAACACCTACTCCAACTGAAGAAAAATAAATAAATCTTGAGACCTAATAAATTGGTATTGAATGAAGGCCTCATTGAAAGTTGAATCAGATTTATTTACTCGATTTGTTGTTAATCCAATTATCCGAGTCAAAGTTGGAAACTTGTTACTTGGCTTACACTAAGTAACCGAAGTTGTTACTTGGATTATACGCTGAGTAATGAATATTTAGTTAGAGGGTATCTAGAAAGGTTTTATTTGGCCCGATATCTTCTCAAGGCCATATTTATATTCCTTGTAACACCTATCTAATATTCACCTTTTCCTTTGAGTAATAGAAATTTTCCACGATTTATCCATGGTTTTTCCCTTCCACATGCGAAGGATTTTCGGTGTAAAATTTGTCTTGTGGTTTTTTTTCTAAGCGTGGATCATTTCCACGACATGAAACAAGTTTTAGTGATTAAAGAATACATACACACATACATACATACATGCACACATGTAGACACATGCATGGATCTTTCAAAGGATAGGGGATAATCCTCCTGTGTTGATGATCTCATGGAGGATGGTTGATCTACGAGTCGCTCATTCTAAAAATAATAGATGATTCATAAGGCCACTTGTCAACTGTTGGGACTAACATAATAAGGGACCTAATCCCATTTACCAAGCTAGCCGATTCTAATAAGTCAACTAATATGGTGATCTACGCCATCTACTGCCTAAGTCAACTTGAAAATTTTGACCGTTGATATCTCTTCTTTCGCCCCCACATGAATCATACATGTGCTTAGCCGCTTGTTACTAGGTTCAAGACAATTAAGCAGATGTGGCTATGGCCTTGTGGTTCGAGCCTACACCATCTTTCCTCTCATTGAAACATTGCCTTGAGGACTAATTGCCCTTGAAAATGTAATTTTAATCAATTTGTTCTAGTCTAGTAGTCATAGGTAAATATGAAAAAGAAGGAAAGTGGTCGACGAATGGCAGTGTCGCAAAAGCCAATATAAAGGCATCTAATTGTATATCATACTAGGTACTTGTATTTTTAAATATAAAATGTGTATTTAGCACATGTAATCTTATATATTTTTGTACATTTGTGGTTAGTAATTAAAAAATATAAAATTACCAATAGAATTTAATTCGGATAGTACAAATATTACTTATACTCTGAAAACAATTTAAAACTTAAAAAAAGAATAAAATATTTTTTACAGGGACTTTTGTCAGGCTGAATAGTGACCCATCAAATAGCATGGTTCGACAGACAAATCGGGCCTGAACATATAACTATTGCAACATTGGCCATTGGTGTCTCATATAAATCGAAAAAAAGCATTCAGCTGGGATTTGAAGGAGTTGATATACTTGTTGAGTTGATGACTACCGAGTATGGTAGTATCTGTGAAGTTTAACCCCCATTGATTGAGAATACAACTATACAAGTACGCAGTTGGGAATTGAATGGACTCTGCATCCAATCAATGAAACTCCTTAGTCATTTAGTAGTATACAGATGGCAAGCTACCATCTCCATGGTCAAGAGCAGCCTTCTGAATGAAGAAATCAGACGACGATCATCTAGAGAGTCATGTTCTTCACATGTATATGCAGTTGAGAGAAGAGGCATGTCCAACAATAGGGGAAAATCACAATAGAGACAGAAACCTAGGGAGAAGTCCAAAGACAGGAAAGTGTCATCATTGCAACAAGCCCGGTCACTAGAAGAGAGATTGAAGAGTCTGGAAAATAGAGCAAGCAAAAGCCAAAAAGAATCCGAAGAAAGAAGATGAGAATATTACTGCAGCAGTAGCCAATGACGATGAGGATCAATTGGTTATCACTATTCAAGAGCAGTGTCTACATGTAGGGGATGACTCTGAGTGGGCCATTGACACGGTCGTCTCCTACCACGTGACTCCGCACAGGGAGTTCTTCACTTTCTATATAGAGGGAAATTTTGGAAGAGTCAAGATGGGTAACAGTAGTTACGCCAAGATCATTGGCACGAGAACCATCTCAGTTCACACTGACATTGGTTGTGCAATGACTTTGCAGGATGTTAGGCACGTTCCAGACTTGCGGCTTAGCCTCATATTCAGTTCTCAACTAGATAGGGAAGGTTAGCATATGAAGTTTGGCAACATCAGATGCAAGCTCTGCAATGACTCTTATCATGGCCAGAGGTAGATTGTGTTGCACACTCTACAAGACTCTAGTGACGGTTATGAATGGCAGCCTACATGCTAGTGAGGCTGACATGTCATATCTTGGCATCGTTTACTCAGACACATGAATCAAAAGGGCTTACAACTTTTGAGCAGGAAGGAGTTGATTCCATATCACACTGACATCAAATTATTACCTTGTGATTCATGTGAGGTTGGAAAGAATAGGTGTGCACCTTTCAGGGCTAGATCAAAGGTGATGGAAGACATCATACACTTGATTCACTCTGATATATGTGGTCCCATGGACACATCGTCTTTAGGAGGAAAAGCATTTTCTGACCTTCATTGATGATGCATCAAGGAAGGTGTGGATTTATATGTTGAGGACGAAGAATAAAGTCTTTGATTATTTCAGGAAATTTCATGCCATGGTGGAGCACGAGACAAACTAAGGTTGAAGTGTCTGCACACAGACAATGGAGTGGAGTACACCTCTCACAGCTTCCAGAGATACTGTGTAGAGCATATGATCAGACATGAAAGGGCAGAGCCCGGCACACCCCAGCATAATGGTGTCACTGAACGGATGAATAGGACCATTGTGGAGAGAGTCCGTTGCATGTTGAAGACAACGAAGCTGCCCAAGATCTTTTGGCCTGAGGCAGTTCGAATCGTCTGTTACTTGATTAATCAATCTCCATCTATTCCTGTGAATTTTCAGGTCTCTGAGTGTATTTGGTATGGAAAAGATCCCTCATATGCTTACATGAGGGTGTTCGGATGCAAAGCTTATACATTTATACCAAAGGAACAAAAGAAGAAGCTTGGTGACAAGGCAGTGCTCTGTATTTTTGTTGACTTTGGAGATCATGAGTTTGAATACCGACTTTGGGATCCAGGAAGGAGACCATCACCAGGAATAGAAATGTGATTTTTTATGAGAACTAGATTTTGGCTGAGGATGACAATGGTGATGGTGACTCAGATGGGATTGCTATGGATGATGACAGTGGTGAGGACTCAGATTCTTCTCTAGTACATGGTACAGATAGAGAAGATGCAAAGTCAGAACAACATGAGCCAGATGCAGACCTTGCTGATGCAAGTCCAGGGGATCTTTGGCAGGGGGAGCAGCCACATCCGCAGCCAGATGCAGTAGACCCTCAGGTCAGGTGATCTGGGAGGGCACATCAACCATCATCCCATTATCCTAATTCTTAGTACGTGATGCATGTTTGATTATGATAAACCATGCATTTTTGATGAGGCATAAGAGCATAAGGAGAGAGATCATTGGCGCAATACAATGAATGAAGAGATGCAGTCTCTGAAGAAAACCATACCTATGATTTTGTTGAGCTTCCTCCAAGAAAGAGAGCACTAAAGAATAAGTGAGTCTACAAATTGAAGAAAGATGATGGTGTCAAGCAACTGAAGTACAAGGATATATTGGTTATGAAGGAATTCAACCAGAAAGAGGGTGTGGACTATGACGAGATCTTCTCGCCAGTTGTGAAGATGAATTCGTGAGCGTGGTGCTGGCCTTGTTGCAAGCCTAGAGCTTGAGCTAGAGCAGATGTATGTGAAGACGACTTTTCTTCACGACGACCTGAAGGAAGAGATCTACATGGGAGCAGCCACAAGGATACCAAGAGAAAGGAAAAGAGCACATGGTTGCAGATTGAGGAAGAGTTTATATGGCTTAGAAACAAGCTCTTAGACAGTGGTAAAGTTTGATGCTTTCATGACGGAGTTGAGCTTCTTCAAGAGGACTACAACGGATCCATGTGTGTTTGTTTGACATCTCTCAATGCCAAGTTTATTATTCTGCAATGTGGATGGCATGTTGATAGTTGGTCACAATCCTGGGTTGATGCGAAGCTCAAATGGAACTCTCTAATGAATTTGAGATGAAGGATTGGGCAATGCAAGCAACATGCTTGGGATGCAGATCACTCATGATAGGAAGAAGCACGGGTTGTGACTATCACAGGAGAAGTATGTTGAACGTATTTAGAGCAATTCAATATGAAGAATGCGAAGATCAATATGAAGAATGCGAAGCCGGCCAACACACCCTCGCCGCTCATTTCAAGTTGAGGAAAGAAACATGTCCGTCTAATTCTGAGGAGAAAGAGAGATGACCAAGATTCCTTATTAGTCCGCAGTTGACAGCCTTATGTATGCCGTTTGTTTGCATCAGACCTGATATTGCTCAAGTCGTG